>AYEL01085442.1:0-26194 GCA_000484575.1 Olivierus martensii | reverse complement strand
AAAAATAGTAAGAAAAGTAAAAGATATAAGGGAAATGCCGATAGCGGAAAAGATTAGAATTCTAGAAGGAAGCAAACAGGGGGACGTGATTAACAAAAGGCAATCAATAAATCTTCCACTAGCATGGAAGTATATTATAGAAAAAGAGAATAATAGTAACACCTAATAGAGGAAAACACCCAAAACGTGATTAAAATTTCGGACAGTAAGATTAAAAGAATGTTGAACTTTCAGTAAAACGGATATTTTCAATGTTCATTTAATTTCTAGAATGTTGAACTTTCAGTAAAACGGATATTTTCAATGTTCATTTAATTTCAAAAGGTTTAGTTTTATGTTTTGTAAGTTTAAAAAAATTTTTTAAAAGTTTTTAAATAGATTTGTAAAAAGGAACACTTTATAACGTTATTCGAATTGTAACAGCAACATACGATGTTCAAAAACTCTAATAATAGTTATTATTAATGTATGAGCTGATGATGGCATTTTAACGCTGAAAACATTACTCAATAAAGTTTTTGGTAAAAGTTATTAGATTGATATCTGGTCTGCTCACACGTGCTGTAGAAATTGCTTCGTAAGTACGCTAGGGGAAATTCGGTTGGTTAGATTTATTTGGATGCATACATTATAATACTATTAATGTTACATTATATATTAATATATTATATATTCTACTTAATGCTGTGTGTTAATAGAATCTTACAAAAAGGTGGAACTTCTAACATCTGTAAAGTTTTATAAAAAGATGAACGATTAATTGGATGTTTAATTTAATAGATTGAATAATAGGCTACCTCAATTTATTATTGTTGTTCTTTTCAACTTAAATCTTAATTTCAACTTAAATTCTTATTCAACTCTTTCTTCAACTTAAATTAATACTAATAATAAATTTTGGGGATTTAATATGGAATCAGAAAGGACATCAACTTTTCCATTTTCTGGAATAAGCCCACAAAGACAGAGGGGAGAGAAAGAGAGACTAAAATAAGAAAAATAACAAAAACCTAATAGTGCTAATATGTGATGACAAAGTATAAAATTCTATAACAGTAAACAATAGTAGGATTATCAGAAGTGCAGATTACTTGCTAAAATTTCTAAATTTTAAAGAGGGAATATTTTTGTAAAAAAGCCAGATTCTAGAATGTTCCAGATTCTAAAATGTCAGATTTTTGAGAGTATACTGTATAAGAATGATGAACAGAAAATAAAACATAATATTCATTATATATGTTATGATAAAAGTGATTAATCCGGTGATTATGCATAATCACCAACAATTTCCGTAAAAGTGATAAATTTCTTTCATATATTGCAAATTTATCACATTTACTAGTGATTATGCATAATCGCCAGATCATAGTGGTAAATATGATAAATCATACTTAATCAAATTTACCAGACATAATGCATAATCGCCAGTACAGGATCATAAATTTGATTAATAATGCATTCTCATCGAGTAATCAGGTAATTGGCTGCATTCCTCGTCAGTTATGTAATAAGTTCAGCTTTAAACAATCAAAGAAAATAAGATCTCACTTGATTCAAGAAATAATCGCAAATGAAGGTATGGAAATTAGAGTTGACACCTGGACAAAGACATATATAAAGCTCAAACATGATAGGTCTGATATTTTTGTATTTGACAAAAAAAGAAATTATATATCTTATTAAGATCGAAATCACAAATCAAGATTTGTTAACAACAGTTGAAAATGAAAAAGAGGAAATATGAATTAATGGCAAATGAACTGAGCATGATGTATAAGTGCCAAGCAATGGCATCACTAAGGGGGTGCAGTGGGCACAGCCAGCACTGGGTGACACCCAATGTTTTCAAACTTATGTTAAAAAATTACATTTTTGCCTATTTTTGCCAATGCCCGTTTAGCCAACTATAGGCTATCATATCATTAGGCCTGATATGATATCATATATTATATCATATCAGGCCTAATATCATTGAAATTAATTTTGAATTGTGAATCATTTAAATTTGATGCAAGATAAGCACTAAGGTACTTAGTATATGTAGTATATATGTTAGTTATGCACTAAGGTACTTCTAACAATACATGATATTCTCTATGAACTCTTAAATCCCTACTTTTTAATGAGCCAAACATTTTATATAATATTGAGGAGAAGGAGTGACATCAATGCTAGGAACACCACTGGTGCCACATAAAGATAATTCCCTAAGCAATGACTTTGAATGGTATCCCAACAACTTGCCACAAAAATCATATCCGAGCTATTGATTTGCCCCTAAATGTAGAAGCATACAACCAGACTCGTATCCTCAAGAAGACTCTGGAAAACATCTTTGAAAAGAGACGCGAATTTGGCTAAGGTGTGAAAAACGACCTTGAATACATACTGAAATGGCTACAGATAATCAAAGATAAAGATGAATGAGTGCTAAGAGGGTGCTGCAAAAGTGAAACAACAGAATCCTATAATTAAATTATTAATTAAAACAACAAAAAGTGAGAAATTTCATGCTATTTTTAAAATTTATGAACTATATTTTGGAAATTAAGCAAAAAGCGCTTTAAAAGTAATATATTCAGAAATATTTATCAAATTTAACAAATTCGTTTGGGAATTATACATAATCACTGGTAAAAGTGAGAACTTCTAGCATATTTATCAACTTTATTTGGGAATTATGTAAAATTTATGGTAAAAGTGACAAATTTAATGAAATTTATCAAACTTACCAAGATGATTGATGATTATGCATAATTACTGGCAATTGTGCATAATCACCAATTAATCACTTTTACCGTAACATATACATTAAGAATATTTACGAAATGAATAATAAAATTTAACCATATGGGCATACTGCAAACTTTTATATATTTTACTGCTCAAATTTCAAATTTTCCCTAAGATTGTAAATAATATATCACCTGCTAACAAATATATTGATATAATTAACTCTAATCATTATTAATTATTTTACAAGAGAAAGAATGCCAAGTTAAAGTTCACTATTAAGATGTGTGAATTTATAAAGAAAACACATATTGTACCTCAATCTATTGTAAAATATCTTCTCTTCTTTGTATATATCTGTTGTCATTGAATTCTCCATCTGATAAACTTTCAATTATCCATTCATTAGCACAGAGGTGTGCAAACTAGGGAGGGGTGGCAAAAAGTTTGGAAATTAACAAAAAATCCAAAAGAAATTAAGGATGAATGTTATTGGCAACAATGCTGTAAAAATTTATATGAAAAAAATTTAGAAACACTTCAAAGAATTCTTCTTAATAACTATAATAAAAATTGGTGCCAACTAATTTGAGATAAAACATTTTCTTTGTAGACTGAATGGTATCTTTTAAAGAAATAACAATAAAGAAACAATAACAAAACATAACTAAGCCCAATAATAACAAACAGGAAATATATTCAAAATAATAACTCTGAATGAAAATAATGGTTTCAGAAACAGGAGAAAAATATAATCAAAAATCAGATCAAATCAACCAGAAATTACAATATAATGACCAAAGATTAGGGCATTAAGACTCTAAACTTCAACTACACAAATACAATGCTATTAAGAATCATTATTTATTTCAAGAGAAAACAAATTTTTTTCAGTGCTAAAGTCATCAACTCAAGTCAAATTGGAAACCTTTATTATTTTAAATGAAACTCAAAAATGTCAAATACACACTACAGGCTATCAGTGCTTTCAACATAAGAACTATTTATTTGAAAAGAAATCTGTAAGTAGAGTTTGACTTTTTTATATTTAATTTACACTTCATTCACACACATTCAGTTTTATTTTTTATACCAGATAGAGTTTCAATAATTTATGGTTCATTATTAGAAAATGCTTATCGTTCAAATTCCTCTACATATTCCAAAACTGTTTCATGATCATTCAGTTCCTCTTCCAACAAAGTCTATATGAACTAGCTGGATATAATCATTTCAATTAAATCACTGGCTGTACAATTTTCATATTCATGACATACAAGATTATTGTCAAAATTTGTAAAATCTTCAGTTAAAATTTTATGATGATAGTTCTCAGGAAGAGGACTCAGTTCTTCTTCTAGATCAAAGTTATTGACCTCTTGCATTTTTTCTTCAGTGAAATCTATAAGGAACCCAGCTTTTTTAAAGCATTTCTGAACAGTTAATTGTGAAACTTCTTGTCATGCAACATAAACCAGCTTACTGCATCCATAATAGTAAATGATCAACAACTTGCTTCTTTTAGTCTAATGCCTGTTTGTTTAATTTTTTTTTATTGCTTTTTAACATCTCTAATGAAATTTAATCACAGCAACAGAAGAAACAGCACACAATTCTCAAAGAAAAAAATAAAATATAAACCAAAAAAACTAGCCAATTATAGCCCAAATATTTTTAATTTATTGCAATAAAATATTCTGGTTATAATTTGGCTAGTGTTGGTTTGATTTTTCTCAATGCTCAGTGTTTGTATTTACAGTAATTAAGTAAACCATGGATTTATAAGTCATCAGCAACCATCTTAAGGCATGACTAATCAATGTTATAAGTTTCTCTTTCACAAATTCCTTTGGTTAATCTTCTAAATTTAAATAAAATTTAAAATTTTATTCCAACCAATAATCAAAAAGTGTCCATCTTATTACAAACAGTTGTTCAAGATACAAGATAGAGAGGTGTCCAGGATATAGAGGTTTGGACATATAGGCTTATATGTCCAAACCTAAATATAGGCTTTTATGACCTTAAATATATGTCATATAGGCTTATATGACATATATATTATAAGACATATAGGCTTATATGTCCTTAAATATAGGCTTTTGTCCGGTTCCAGGAAAAGTCGTTCAACATAGAGGTGTCCAACATATAGTTGTCCAACTTGACAGGTTTTATTGTATCTTGTGCGACGATGTATAATTACACGAATTCATATTATAGGAGAGCAATTTTGTTATATGAATTCGTGTTAGAGGAGAGCATGTTATACGGGAGTTTACTGTAATGTATCTTGAAGATGTCGTGCAAGAATCGTATTCAAACTCCTTGGCAAGAACACCCAAGATGAGTAATGGTACAATTGTCGCTTTACCGAAGCACGGCGAAAGTGGTACACATTGAAAGGGGGCTGAAACATCAAAAAATCCCTAGTGAACTAAGGGTCAAAGATCAAACGTTTACGAGACATAGATTCACAAAGTTCCGTTTATTGCAAGTGGCACATGTGGTTTAGCATTGTGCTTGGTGTTGCTGCGATCTGCCTCGCGATGTGTCCCATTTCCGTGCTCCACTACCTATGCCACTTAGATGCCTCTGTATCTCTTAAACGTTTGACCTTTGACCCCTGGTCCATTAGGAATTTTTTTGCATGTTTTGGCCCCCTTTCAATGTGTACCACTTTTGCCATGCTTTGTTAAGGCGACAATTGTACTGTAATTATACATCTTGATTCAAATACAGTGGATTCGGCATAATTGGGTACAATATATATATAGTGGATTCTGCTTAATTGGGCCAAATCTCAAGAATTCTATATATATAGTAGATTCCAGTTAATTGGGTCAAATCTCAAAGAACAGAACACCAAACTAAGCCACCGGTTAATTGAATTTTAGCGCCTGTTGCTTTTTTGGGCCAAATCTCAAAGAACAGAAACCAAATTATACATACTGTAAAAACTAATAACCTAATACATAATTTAAATGCTTAATTGGGACAACTTTTAACTATTGGGACAGTAGCAGAAAAGGAATTTTCAATTTTTGATATGTTTTAGGGATTTTTCAGAAAAGGAATTTTCAATTTTTGATATATTTTAGGGATTTTTTTGAAAATATGGCAACATTATGTACAATTATACATGTTGTGTGCTTTCTTTAAAAAATCCTTATATAAAAATTATAACATTTTATTGTACCTGTAACTTCAGGTTAAACCTTTCTACAAGACAATACAGACTAACACAATGGAGCAAGTCATTTTTCATGTCCTATTACAAACACATCGTTGATACACTGTTGCCACACTAATATAAACATCCATTCTTTAGTAAAATTATAAGTAAATATCATCACTCCATTCTTTAGTAAAATTATAAATAAATATCATCGTTGATAAATAATGCATAACAATTAGTAAAATTATAAGTAAATATCATCGTTGATAAATAATATATCTTTAGTAAAATTATAAGTAAATATCATCATTGATAAATAATACATAGCCTTTAGTAAAATTATAAGTAAATATCATCGTTGATAAATAATGCATAACAATAGTATATTCGGCAACACTAACATGATGAGAATCAGTTATCTATCATCATGAGTCTGACAAGTGTGCGTCTGCTTAATAGTCTACCGTTGTACCTAGCAATATTCATTTACAATGTCAATTTTATTTAAAATTTTTAAATCTTGGCCAAGATGCCAAAAAAGGATTTTACACTTTCGAGTAAAATTGCTTGACTGGATAAAATTAAAAGCCAGCCATTTAATACAAGCCATCATAGACTCACTGAAATAAACCAAAATCTAACATAGTGCATCTCCTACAACAAGAAAATCAACTGTGTGAGGAGTGGGCATTACAGAAAGAAATTCCAGGAATATCCAAAAGAAAGCATGATGGAAAGGATCCAGAAGTCGAAGAAGTATTAGATCAATGGATTTCTATAGTTAGAGGGCAAGGTGTGAAGATCAGCGACCCAGTGTTGAAGAAGTCAGAGGAGATCGATAAAAAACTGATAATTAAGTACCTATTTTAATAAATTATTAAAATAGGTACCTAATTATTAATTTTTTACCTATTATTGATTTACCTATGAATTACATATTTTAGAATATATTATTATTTTGTTTAATTGGGTCAAAATAGCTTAGTCCCAATTAAGCAGAATCCACTGAATATATTATATATTAATGTCTATATACTATATAAATCCATAAATTGCATAAGTAACTTATGGATTTCAGCATAAAATCATAACTCACATAATCGTAAGAATAATTCCTGGCATATTTTTGGCTTTTAAAACAAGGTGTAAAACCATAGCAGGTTTTCATCATTACAGTGATGGTCATTTTACTTATCGCTGAATATGGCAGCAGTACATGGTTTGCATACTAATTCTGAGATAAATTTTTCAAGCTATCTTCTAATCGGTGCCACTTTTGTCATGATTCTATTATAATTTTTGACCAGTTTGATGAGATCTATCAAATGGTATTGCATTTGGCAATTCTGTGAAAAGCAGAATCCAGTCAGCATTTTTTCAAGTATTATTTATCATTAGATCCCTCCAACTGTAGATTCAAAATATTTCATCCAATCTACCTGATTATACTTTATATGGGCCAAAATATATTGTCAAAAGTTCTTATTTTTCTATGAAAAAATACGAAAATAAAATACTAATAATTTTGAAATACAATGAAATTGACAAAATTTCTATATAAAAAATTTCATCTATGTTTCAAATCCACCCTAAAAATTTCATAGCAATTTATTAACCATTTTGTCCCTGCAGTTTCTTCAAGTAGATAAGCTAAACTGATAAATCACGTGGTTTTTCTATATTACTTCTAACTTTATACCTCAAAATGAGAATAATCTGCAACTACAGGAATCCCTTGATTAGTGTAGTTAATAAATCCTCGCAATATACTTCGTATCAAAATTGATTAGTGTGCTTAATAAATCCTCGCAATACACCGCATATATCAAAACTGCACTAATCAAACTAAAAAATCAATGGGAATAATTATAATGAATCCTGGAAGATATCAAAATCCAATACACCACATATACATCAAAAACCGCACAAATAAATCCTCGCAATACACAGCATATATCAAAACCGCGCTAATCAAAATGGTTAATAAATCCTCGCAATACACCGCATATATCAAAACTGCATTAATTAAACTATCTCGCAATACACCGCAGATATCAAAACCGCACTAATCAAACTAAAAAAGACCAATGGGAATAATTATAATGAATCCTGGAAAATATCAAAATTATAAGCATGTATTTTTTTGCAATATAGATACATTCTTAAAAACCAATGGGAATAATTATAATGAATCCTGGAAAATATCAAAATTATAAGCATTGTATTTTTTTGCAATATAGATACATTTCTCTCAAAACATATCTATATTGCATTACATGTACTTTAAATCATTGAGGAATTATAGGTATTTAAAAATTTATAATAAGAATTAAAATTTATTTTTCACAAAAATAAAATTATTTTTTTTATAAAATTGCATAAATTTTGTAAAAAATAATTACACATCCATAAACATTGAGTACTGGAGAGGAACTGAAGGCAAGGCTGGCTATATAATATTGTAATGACTATTATTAGGTGAAGGCAAGGCTGGCTATATAATATTGTAATGGCTATTATTAGATAGCTGCCATTCATGCTAAATTTATTGATAAATAAAATTACGAACAAATTTAAAATATAACAATTAGATGATGAAAGTCATAATATTAACAGAATTAAAAAAATAAATTTATTGCAGTGCTCTAATCATATAGACTACAATCCCCAAGATTCAGTTGCCAATGTTTCAGAGGTTTGCAAAAAAAAAATCGCACTTGTTGAAGTGCACTAATCAAATTTGGCACGGCATATAGGGATAGTCTCAAATTTTTTTGCGCACTAATCAAGGGATTCCTGTAATCACAAAATAATACTTAAAATAGGTATATTAAAGCTAAAATAAGTGAAACATCAATAATCTGTAGAAAAATTATTCATTTTATTGCAAATTCAAATAATTCTATTGTACCAGACACTGCAATATGGTGTAAATTGATTTTTGATGATTTATTTAAATTTAAAGCCAAAAAAATCTTAAGCCCTGTAGTGTGAACAGAGTAGCAATGGTATCATATGATATAGTGGTAACTGAGTTTGTGAATAGATATCCATGGTATCAGTCAAACCCCAAAATAGACCTGAGATAATACAGTTCTCTTAGAAAATTATGTAATCAAAATAAGAGGGTTTAAATTTTTTCTAAAGGCTGCATCTGTTGGCCAACATATCAAGGAACTGTGATGTGTTAAAATTAAGCCAGTTTTATTGATAGATAAGCTTCCTTTGTCCATTATACAAATCATCAGTTTGAGTGGTGTCTTCAATTAAAAAATGAAATGCCATTTTCAGAGAAGCTCAGCAGTGTCACAGTTAAAAATAAATTTTAGCAATTCCCACTGTAGTGCATCCTTTAATTTGATCATGCTGAAGTGAGGAATTTTGATTTAGGATTTAGCAATTCCCACTGTAGTGCATCCTTTAATTTGATCATGCTGAAGTGAGGAATTTTGATTTGGGATTTTTTTTCTCATTCTCATTGTCATAATTCTCTGGATCTAATCCAAGATGCTGAGGGAGATTCATTTTTTTTAAATTTTGTTATATACATTAAGGACAATCAAGGTGCTTAAAAAAACACTGTATTCTATTTACTCAGACATTTAAGTAATTATATATATGTGTGTTATGGCCAATGCCCGACATCTAGCCAATTTGCAAAATGGCTGGCCACTTCTAGATTTGGCCAAAGCATGAAATATACAAGAATTTACAACTATCTTAGGCTTTCACCAGCTAATTTGTAATGCACCTGACAATCAATAGCCAATTCGAAAATTGTCCAAGAAAAAGTGGCCAAAGCTAGAAATTTTGTGGAGCTAATTAGTGAGTGCATTCATGAGAGTTTTGGCTTATTCACCAGAGAGAATGGGATTGTCTGTCATGTCACATGTTGGTCTTACAATACTGATACAAGAGATTATAGAACTTATCTACCTGCTAATAGGTGCTAACGATTTTCTAACGAGTGCAAAAGAAAAAATTAGAAAATTCGAAATTGGGGGGCCAGTGTGAAGTTAGCCCCCAAATTTGTTTTGGCTCTGGAGGCCAAACGGTGGGGGTGCAAACGAAAATATTAAAAGTGCAAAAGATGCTATCGAGGTGCAAATGAGTGCAAAAAAAAAAATTTTAATTCAAACGTGGGGGGCCAAATTTACACCGGTTTTCCTTCAATGTATTGTACTGATAATTAATGATCATCGTTCATAGCTCTCGTTCATAATTTATTTGCGATGGCCTATTCTAACAGTCTCCAAAATTTTTTAATTGTAAATACAATTAAGAAAAATATCAATTAAGAAAAATAATACACATCTTTTATAATAAAAAATAATAGAATGTACCCATATAACATATATGCATTATGAGAAGCAAAAAATAAAAAATAAACACGCATCCCTAAAAATTTTTCACGTACTATCGTAGGGATGTATACATCACACTTTGGAGACCACTAGCTTATTTGTTTTTGGACTATATTCATCGATGTGAGTTTCGCTTATTTGTTCATGCTGGTTCATCAAGTATAGACAGAGCCATAGGCAAAATAAGTAAATGCTAGGAATCCGAGCTTTTGAGATTCATTTTCATTATATATCATGATAAGAAGGAAATTCCTCCGTGAAATGCGATAGCATAACGGCAAAGACTTGGTACTAAAGTTTTTAACTTATTTTTTGTTTTTACAAGCCTTTACAATAATTTCAAAGAGGGCCCATATTCTATTTTTCTTAAAGCCAAAGTAGGTCTTAAGAAAGCCCTGAATATAAACCTACCCTTATTGATCATAGTCCTTAAAATTTCTTCAGAGGAAATAAACGTTCAGTCTATCAATCCCATTGTTCTTATTATATCTGATATTATTATAGGATTTATTATAAATCTGATAAAGCAGTGATGGCCTCTTCTCTTTTCGCTTCCTGTATATCTTTTTTTTAGGAGATTAGCAACTAAATAAACAAAAAGACAAAGAAGTCATCTAAAGTCATCTATATTTAATGATAACAGTTCATTTATTTCTGAATTTTCTTGGTATTTGTTAGTTGATTTTTTGTTTTTTTTTTTTTTTCGAAAATATTGAAGAGTATAAATAAAATATTAAATGCCTTTTAAGAAAATTTTAATTTTCAAGAATAAAATATTTTCAAAAATATATATATTATTTTCTTTTATTTTTCATATGTATTTTTTTATATGAAACGTAATTACGATAGACTGCAATGACTTGATTTTGAAAGAAAAAGGAGAAGTAATTAAAGTTTTATAATATTTTATTTTATATTTATCAAAATTTTTGTTTAAAATCTGTTTTAGGTTTACAACATAACAGAAACAAATATAAAATGAGTGTAAATTTTTATTCTTAAAAAAAAAAAATTTATTTCAGAGAATAATAGTTCTGTTGACTCAAAAATTGTTTATTAGAATAACCCACTTCGTGTTCTGTTTGAGAATTTTTTCAGAATTTTATAATTAAATCATTTGAAAATATTATTTATTTATTTTCCTATATTGTTTTAAATTCTTTAACTGGTTACCATTTATTCTTTTATTTTTTAATGCGCCATTACTTAATCTTTTTGGATGAGACCCAAAATGTACTCATGATGCTAACTTGACGACTCATGCTTCAATTTTATTTTCAGAATTTTATAATTAAATCATTTGAAAATATTATTTATTTATTTTCCTATATTGATTTGAAATTCTTTAACTGGTTACCATTTATTCTTTTATTTTTTAATGCGCCATTACTTAATCTTTTTGGATGAGACCCAAAATGTACTCATGATGCTAACTTGACGACTCATGCTTCAATTTTAATATAATTATATAATATACATTGAAATAAATGTTGAATAATAAAAAAATAAATTTTTAAACAATTAAAGTGGCTATTCTGTGAAGTATTTATAAATAATATTCGCATTTGAAAATTCAACTGCAAAAATCTTGAATTGAATGTTTACTTTCACAAGATGTAGGAAGTATAAATTGAACAAATAGACGTAGAATTAGAAGCAATTTTTATAAATAACATAAATCAAAATAAACAAAGTACTTTTTTCTTTATTTTGAAAAATTAACATTGAAATTTAAAGCGAAAATATTTTATAAAATTATAATAGATGCAACATTAAATGTAAGTAATTTCTTTCACAATTTAATGAGAATAATGAGATGGAAGATCTCAATTGAGTATTAGTATTGAAGCCAGTCACGTAGAAAAATATGAACTTTATGGCCAAACGCCCAGATATTTAGGAAGATATCCAAGAGCTTTTCAGTGCGGTCATTCGGCCGATAAGAAAGTAGAAATGAAATTTATCACAAAAATAAGTTAACATTATCACTTTTTCAAATCAAAATAGTGTACTCTCCGTGATAAGATATTACAATAATGTTTTAATGAACGTAGTTTGAATGACGTCAATTGCGAACTTTACACATCATTTTCCTTAAAGTTATTATCTTGATGATGTCACAAAGTTTTGTTACATCATATTAAATATCCTCTTGTTTGAACCAAACCCTAAAGAAACTTTAATACGTAGTCTAAAGAAAAACATTTTATCCGTAAAATAAAACGTCAAAAATTTCCGTAAAATTTATTGATTTAAGATATCGTTAAATTTCGTTAAATATTCATTTTTTTAAATAAAAAATTTCAAATTTATTTTAAGTTTATTATTTTCGCATTTTTAAACTAACTTTTAAAAATTATGTGAAATTTTTATTCAGAAAAAATTATAAATTGTATTTATGAATTAAAACAACGTTTTTATATTTATTATTCGAATTTTGATTTTAATAAAAATTATTACTATTAAAAATTTAAATATTAATAAATTTATTTTAAACTTCTTAAAAGAATTTTATTTTGAATAGTAATTCTATCAACAACAATGATGAATACCAAATCATTGCATCATAGTGTGAGATTCCATGAAACACTCAATGTAACCATGTTCTTCCTCTCAAATGACAATGCCCTATTTTCTTTCTTATAATGATTGAATATTTCTATTCAATCCAAGATATTGTTTAAATAGATTATATTATTTTAAAATAATATAAAATTAATAATAATGGTTTAACTCATGAAGTGAAGAATTTTATGTTATATTTGTAAAAATATATATATAAACTGCGTGACATTGAAAATGCAACACCAAGAAGGAGCGGCCAGAAAGTGATGAAACTCGGCAAACAGAGAGAGACAGTGGTTTGTTACGAACCATAACTGATCTTTATTTTGAAATGATATTCATAATACAGAGCGAGAACAGCATCAGCTCAGTAGGTTGTAGGACCACCGTGGGCAGCGATACACGAAGCAATACGTCTAGGTACAGTCAATGAGAGCACGGATGGCCTCCTGAGGAATGGCTCTCCATTCCCTGTCAACCATTTGCCACAATTCGTCTTCTGAACGCGGCACTGGCAGGGTCTGCAAATGGCGTCCAATCACATCCCAAATGTGTTCGATTGGTGAGAGATCAGGGGAGAATGGTGGCCAGGGAAGCATCTGTACATCTTACAGAACACGTAGGCTGATGCGAGCAGTGTGTGGTCGGGCATTATCCTGCTGATAAAGGGCATTGGGCACCCTCTGAAGGTAAGGGAGTGTCACCGGCCGCAGCACATCATCCACGTATCGTTGGGCGGTCATAGTGCCTTGAATATGAAGTAGAGGTGACCTGGAATCGTACACAATTGCATCCCAAACCATGATGCTGTGTTGTCTCGCGGTGGAGGGTTCCACAATTGCTGCCGAATTGGACCTGTCTCCATGTTGATGCCACACTCATACATGGCAACTATCACTGAAGAAACAGAAGTGTGACTCATCTGAGAACACAACTCTGTGCCATTCCGCTGTCCACGTCACTCTAGCCCAGCACCATTGCAGGTGTTGGAGTCTATGCTGTGGGGTCAATAGCAGTCTTTTTAACGGACACCATGAATGCAGGCCACTAGCAACTAATCAACGGGAAATGGTTCTGGTCAATATGAGAACATCCAGGGTGTCTTGAACATGCTGCAGAATGGAGGTAGAAGTGGCTCGCGGGGCCGCCACCGCTTGTCGGCGGATGCGTCGATCCATGCGTGCTGACGTTACTCTGGATGCACCGGTACCCCTCAAACAGGCCATATTTCCTTGTTCCAACCATCTTCGCCACAGTCGGTGCACTGTGGATGCGTCCAGGTGTGTGTCCGCTGAGATTTGCCATATGGACCAACCTGCCCTTCTCAGACCAATCACCACACCCCTCGTAAAATCGTTTGTCTGCTGAAACTGCCTCCATTGAAGGCAGCCTGGCATTCTCTGCTATTATATGCATCCTCTGAGACAAGAACAAAATTTCTCGGCACGAAAATTGCCCATTCTGCAAGTTCCTCCCCTTATATCTTATTCAACGTGTGCTGGAGAGATGTGCATTTCACATCATTTGCATAACTCGGTGAGGTGTGTCTACCATGAAATTTGCACACTTATTTGGCCACTTCTTCTTGATGTTGCATTTTCAATGTCACACAGTGTATTTTGGTGTACACAGGACGTCCACATTTCTATGGACCAGGCATTTTTCTCGAAAATTACTGGGTATATGTGAACCATGTGTCCTGTTACATTTTCCTTCCAAATTATAATCTATTGTTAAAATTTTTTCTGCACATCCTCTTGTGCAGCACATGTTTCAACTTTGTTTTCTCAAATAGAAGTGTATTATTTTTCTAACAGAATCTGATTCCACCAATTTTTTGTGCAATTTTTGTGGTAGGATTATTTTTCTACGATCGATATTTTTTGAGATATTTAAAAATAAAGTAACCATTCAGAAAGGCATAATTTGATGGCAATATTTCTATGGACCAAGAACTTTTTTTGATTAATGTCTATATATTTTTTCCAGTAAAGTTAAAAACTTAAGGTTTATGACTATTATTCCCTACTTTCTAAAAAATGTTTCAAGGTATCAGATTATTGGAGAATTCATTTAAAATTCTTTTTCATATTAGGATAATACATTACATTGAACCAAGGATCTGTCTATTGGCTTTCATACTGTCAACCACCAAACTTAGGAATAAACAAATTACTTATGATATGTGAAACCATATCATAGATTGTTTAAATTTAACTGTAGTTACAAATATGACACTATCACATAAATTTCTAATTAAAATCATAGATCTCAACTTTAAATCATTTCTATACAAATTGTTATAACTTACTGTTGAAATTTTTCATGTTGAGGACTATAAATTTCTTGAATGAAAATGTATAATTTTTATAACGAAATCTGATTCCACCAATTTTTGTGCAATTTTCATGATAGAATTCATGGTTGGTATTTTTCTAAATGTTAGTGCCAAGAGAGAATGTGATATTTTCAGCTCTTCTGTTTAAAATATTTGATGTTAGTATTATGATGAGCACTTGAATGCACTGGCACTTAATAATCACAGATTGAAAAGCTATACAAAAAAATTAAAAGTTTTTCTCAGATTGTTCTGTAAGATCAAAAAGATGTGAACATGTCAAGACATAATTTGACTTTTATAGGACATACTGTATAAATTTAATCACATTTTAAATAATTATTAAGAAAAAATTCATTTATCTAAAGAAGAGGGTGTTAAAAATGGCATTACTGAGAGAAAAGGGAGAAATTTATCAAGCAACCAATAAATTTCTGTCAGATTTTCACATAATCAAATTGCATGTGCTCCCCACAGCATTCCTTCAGAGATGAGATAGATAAGAAGAAGATAACGAGTTAGTGAGTGTTTTCTCTTGTAGCTGACTGATAGTGGACACCACAGTTAAACAGGGATGTCAGAAAGAACAGGTCAAACATGGGAACCCCAAAAAGTGTTTATATGAACCTGTATGCTATATGAGTTTAAATTGGGAACAAAAGCTTGCAGTGGGAAGAAAAATATGATAGGCACTTAGTAGGGATGTAGTAAATGAGTGGATAGTGTAATGGTGGTTTAATAAATTTAAGGATAGCGATGAATCCCTCTTGGATACACCATATACAAGATGTCCACAAGCTGTAGACAACAAGGCATTCAAGTCAGCTATCAAGGCTGATAGTGGCCAAACATGTGAATCATTGGGAGAAGAAATTGCTGTTCAAAAACCATTCGACAACACCTCCATCAGCTTGAGAAACGATATAAAGTGGGACGATGGATCCCACGAGTTGACTTGGTTCAGAAAGCAAAATGAGCAAAAGCCTGTGTTTCTTTACTGTCTCATCAAAGAAAGGATTCATTTCTGGACAGACTGCTGACTTGCAATAAGAAGTGGGTTATACTATAAAATTCCAGTACACTGCTTTCTGCTAATATGATATTTTTACAGTTCTAAAAGCAGGAGTATTAATATACATTTATAAATTACACTCAGATTCTATATTACACAATTTTATTCATTTAATCCAAAGCACTTTCGGCATATTCAGAGGTATGCCGAAAGTGCTTCAGAGGTACAAACTTTGTACCACTGAAGATGGCTATGAATATGCCAAAAGCACTTTGGATTAAACGAATAAAATTGTGTAATATAGAATCTGAGTGTAATTTATAAAAATATATTAATACTCCTGCTTTTAGAGCTGTAAAAATATCAAGAAGTGGGTTCTTTATAATATTCCATGGCACCATTGTCGCTGGTTGGCACTATATGAACTCTCTTCCAAACAAACAAAACCCCCCCTCCATCAACAGAATGTTATGCTCTGTGTTTGATAAACTGTTTGGGATAGCATGCATTGCAAACTTCTGCCACCTGGCCTGACAATCAATGCAACTGTATACTATCAGTAACTGGAACATGTGCATGAAAAACTGAAAACGGTGAAGCCAGTGCTTGTGAATCACAAAAACATCATTCTGTTAGAAGACATGTTTGCTAAGGAATGCAAAGCGACATGTTGCTAAGGTCACCCATGACTTCTGACTTATTTGGGAAACACTAATGTATCTTCCATATTCCCCTGACATTGTACCTTTGGATTACTATTTGTTTTATTCATTAGACAACCAACTGTGAAGATGACAGTTCCAAATCCTCAATGAGATGATACATACACTAGATGACTTCTTTGGTTCATATTCTGCTGAGTTCTACCAATATGGGATACATAGTCTGCCCAAAGCATTGGAGACAGGTCACTGTTGGTAATGGGGACTATTTCTGATTTTCAAATATATCTTACTTCATGTTGCCACGTTTCTCTTTATACTGTAAAAATCCGACAGAACTTTATTGGTTGCCTGATAGAAAAACATTACAAGTGACAATATCATAGATTAAATATCAAATTTTGTCTTTTTGGATGGTTCCTTTATTCTTAAATATCTCTAAAAATATCAGTCATAGAAAAATAATTCTACTATGAAAATTGTGCAAAAAATTGGTGGAATCAGATTCTGTTAGAAAAATAATACACTTCTATTCAAGAAAACAAAATTGAAACAACAATCAAGAAAACAAATTTTTGACTTTTTGAATTTTGTAAAAATTAAACACACTGCACAAGAAGATGCACAAAAAAATATCTTAACAATGGATTATAATTTGGCAGGAAAATGTAGCAGGACATGTTTTACAGTTTTCATGTATACCTGATAGTTTTCAAGAAAAATGCCTCATCCATAGAAACATGGGCACCCTGTATATACACACCAAATAATACATTATGCACAAGATAATTTATATTAGATTATCATTATGTTAATACTTAATTTACTTAATTTTAACTAATTGTTAAAATTACAATTATTGGAAATTAAAAAAATTCAAGAGAAATTAAGGATAATTATTATTGGCAGCAATGTTGTAAAAATTTACATGAAAAAATCTAGAAACAATTCAGAGATCTCTTCTTAATACCTGTAATAAAAATGGGTGCCAACTAATCTGATATATAATACTTTGCTAACTGAATGGTATAAAATACAGTAATACATAAAAAAAAATTATTCCAGTGGTTTCCAAACTTTTTGTGTCTGGGCCCCCCTTTTTCATAAAAAATTGGTATGCCCCCTCATTTTCATAACAGTCTAATTTTATAAATACTTCTACTTACAATATAATACTACAAAACAATATACTATATTTTGTATAAATAAAGTTCTTGTACATAAAAATATATATATTTACTACGGTATAATAAGTTCTTTAAAGTTTCTTACTGCTCTTAAAGGTTAGGTTAATCCAATTACTATAAAATCAGCACTTTTGAGCAGACCAAAAAAAATAGACTTCTTAAGATAACAAGAAATATCTTTATTGAGAAATGCTTTTGGCGTTAACACGCCCTCATCAGCTCATTCATTTGTAACAATTTTATAATTCTAGAACTCGGAAATATATACGTTAGGAATCGAACATTTCGATATTTATACAATTAAATTTAAAACATTCTTTAAATAAGAACATTAATAAACAAATTTTAAAACAAAAATAAAATATAAACAAAGATATTAGATATTAATAAACAAACTTTAAAATAAAATAAATATAAACAAAGACATTAAAAGGATATAGGCTTGTATCTTAAAGTACACAGTAAAAAGTACAAGGTATAGATGTGTTAAATTGAGAGTTCTTGTTTCTCTTTTTTTTAGTTTTCTAAATAATTTTTTTTTATATTATTTAAATATATTACATAAAATTAGATTTATTTATTTAACAAAAACGATTCTTTAATCCACTTTGTAACGGAATCGAGCATTATAGCATTATAAAAGTATAAACAGTTATCAAAACTAACTTTGTCCTAAGTTACGAATAATATACATATTTAGAATATTATTACAGTATATCCATTGATCAAAAAGTTAAATAAAATCCGAACTTCATAAAAAACATAATACATAAATAGAAAAATGAAAATAATGTATATAAATTTGCCATTAAAAATAGCATTTAAATATATCAATTCATAAAAATTATGGCAAAATTTAAAAGAAAAGTACTATATACAGGCATAAAATCACTCTTTCATCTTACTAATATTTAATAATACTACTTTCATCTTACTAATAATAATAATAACTTATTTGATTGAACAATTTGTTTTTATTTTACTATTTTGACTAATTCTAAAACATCGTATTGAGAAGTTAGAGTGATTTTTTTCATATAAAGAATACTAAAAAAATACTTTATATGAAAATATTGCGAATATATTGTTTTCCTTTTTGCTTAAAATATATTTATTCGCAGAAAAATTACGAAGTAGTGGAGTAGGTCTTAATATAAATATTTAAAACCCAAACGTCGTTTAAAAATCCAATTGGATATCCGAGACGGATGAAATTTCACTCATGGCGGAGGGAAACCTGATTTATTATAAATCATTATATTTAGGATCCATAGCCAATAAATTGGTTTTATAGATTCAATTGTCTAATTTCTAATTCGAAAAAAACAAGCGTATAAATAAAAACTACATCAATAATGTACGTTAATATTTATTCTCATAAATACTGTTTACTCCATTCTTTGGAGCAAATTTATTTTATCATCAACAGGATCTTATGAAGTTTACTTATCACTTAATGATACATTTAAGGAGGGTGCATAACCTCCATATAAACTTTATCGAAGAACGGTATGTTGTCATCACTATTTGTTAATCATAGCTATAAGAAAAAAAAAAACAATTTGAGAATAAAAACTCTTGTCACGTCTGTTTTAGGAATGTTTTCAAAGAATTGTGATAATTGATTCATTTATTTTAATAATAAACCTTCATAAAACACCAGCGGCATTTAATTATAATCATTGTAAACATTTTTATTTTCCAACTTCTCCTTTAAGCATTAATCTTTTATTATGATGATTTGTTTATTTTTAGTATGAAATATAGCAAGTTTACAAATTGGAACTGTAAATAATATACTTAATTCTCTATAAATAAAGTAACTTGCATTAGTGTGTTTACTACGGAAAGATCGCACCTCGTTGCCAACACTACCTGCTCTACCCATGATAAATGAAGTTACCCTGACAACGAGTTGTCTCGCCAGAGGACTCTACTCTTATGTGAGTTGTCAATTCTTCCAGTAGTCATTCAGATTCTTCTGCAGATGGATAGGAAGAAATAGGTAATGCAGTTTTCGTTTTTTTTTTTTTTTAATTTATAATTTCTGTTTTACTTACAAAATATGGACAGCATAAATAAAATTATCAATTATATACTTATCATTATCAGTTTTCAGATAATATATAAATGTTATTCAATTGTAAATTTTTAAGTGGAAATTACGAAAAATTATTTGTTTATAAACTCAAAAATTTCAATTTTAATCAGAATTATTCGAAAAAGAATCAGATTATCATTTAAATTAGTTTCATTCCTAATTTTTTTTTTCTGTTTTTATTTCTTTCAACTCTGCATTCCAGAAGAAAAAAAAAAATTTGAAAGAATGATATTTTTCCCTTCTTACAAAACAATATGTCCAATTTAGACATTAGATTTAAAAGTTAACCACCATTTGCCTGGCAGTGTGACACTTTTAGGTTGATAAATTGCGAAATTAGTCTTTATAAGTTTTTATATTTTACTTCGAACAATAGATTTCTGTCCTTGTTTGGAAATTTGGCACATAAAATTTTATCTGGTACACAAAGTTAATTTTTTATAAGGAAACGATAGATGATTTTCGACTTTGTTTTATTTTTCTCTAAAATTTCGGTATTTTACTTTAGAAAATGATAAATTGGCATTATAAAAACATTTTTGTTGTAAAGAACGGTTCAGGGTTTATTTATCTGAAGAAAGGTCATTGTTACAAGTTAAGATTATATACGAGGAAGTCGTGCATTAAGAGAGAGAGAGAAAAAAATTCGTCATTCATTCTTCCAAAGTTAAATGATTGGCAAACACAGATGCATTTACTATAATAGAATTTCCGTTACTAATGAAACTCGGCACAGCCCAATCCATATATTGCGACCTTCTTTGCGTGAATAACAGTTTTCTTATTTATATATTCTTTTACTTCTGAAACTTTTTCGTATAATTAATATTAAATTTATAACATACCAGTCTACAAACAAAAAATTTAATTCACTTCTATGTCTCCGTAATTTAATAATTTTATAAAAATGGATAAGTACTTTTAAATTAAATTTTCACTACTTGTTTTATATTATGGTATATATATATATATATATTAATTATAAACTTTGAAAAAAGTGTTATTGGATCGTTAAAGCCGTCATATTGAAATCTCTTTCTTCTAAAACAATCATTGTCTTCGTTATTGAAGAGAATTAAATAAAACGAAAAGTAAATTTCTTTTGTATAATACGATATCCCAGAAATTATTCAAAAATAATAAGACAAAATAAAATGCATCTAAATGTTTTCAGTTTCTCATTTTTTTATTAGTTTTGAGAAAAATAAATTTTTAATTATCCTTCTGGGAAAGTTAATCGGCAGAGCGAACCACAGTCTGTTATTCAAAATTTAAGTTGAAGAGAACCAATAATATTGCGTTTTAATAATTAATGAAAATTTAAAATAGCAAAAATATTGTTATTGATTTTTTTTAAATAATTATAAATGTGTTTGTATAATTATTACTCTTTTCAATTAGTTTCTTAAATTAGAAATAAAGTGATGAATATTGAATTTATACATTAATTTGTTTATTAAAATGCTATCACTTTTAAGGTTTCACTCGATTTGCGTCATAAAAAATTTCGTAAATGTGCTGATAAAGATAGTGTTGCTTTAGAGCTACACTAAGTAAATGACGTGTTCTTGTTTGCTGCGTTGTCTCCTAAAATAGCAAAGTTGTGATTCTTTTAACTTTATCGGATCTATGTTTTAACTTTAAACTTAAAGATTAAGCGATGTTAAATCTCAGCTTAAAAGTATTTTATTTTATTTCTATTTATAACTTTAAATTAACTTTACTAACTCGAAAAAGTAATTGAATATGGTTTTACGAAACAAAAATTATATTTTAAATTGAAATTAAAAATTAATTATGTTCACATTTACTAAAGGAAAGCGCAGACATCGTTAAAATGATCATTATCCAACGTAACTTGGTCAAGGTTGTTTGACGTACGTACAAAGAAACTTTTAGAAGACAGTATTTAAAAAAAAAATAACTTTTATTTTCTTAAATTTATTTAATGAACTACATAAATCAAATGGTTGTAGATCTCATTTTCTTTTATGAGATGAAAAAAGAAAAACTAAAGCCTCTAGCCTGTTTTTTCGATTGTTTTTACCTTCGCTAAATTGGATTTTACCCTAGAAAACAGGAAGTGTGTATATAACAAAAATAAAAATTCTCAATAATACCAAATTTAAACTGCAAAAAGAATTTAAGATTATATATTTTTCTTAGAAGAGAATTTATTGAAAAATAGAATTTTTTTTTTTAATACATTAAAGAAATAAAATAGGTTATTTGTCAGATGTCAGATAAAAGAATGCGTTATTCAAACACCAGCAAAACATTCTATGCCTCTTCGTCATATTTCAGAAATCTTATCTAACGTTATCATGAAATTCACCATGTGATTAAATGTTTTCTCTACATACAATTTTTATTTTATTAATTTTTAAATCATAAATCCGAAATATCATTTCATTCGCTCAAATCTGACTAATTTATAAAAGGACTAGATTATTTATTCGATTGAAAAATTTAAGTCAAGTTTAAACTAATTATTTATATTTATTTTTTAGATCGGAAGAGCGGTTCAGCAGGAATGCCGAGACCGTATATTTATTTTTTAATTTTTTAAATAATTATTTTTAGATCATTACCTATGTGAAATTTTAATAGATAAATGCGATTTAATTTTACGAATTATTAATATTGTAGATATTTTTAATATTTAAATCTCCGTAAGCAAACATGTATTTGTGTTTTATCCGAAAGAGAATAAACATGATCCTCATTAATTAAGGAATAGAAAATGTTTAACTATTCTTGATTTATTTTCAAGTATAAATATTGTATTTCTTTCCAGATTCTCTTTTGAATAACACATAAAATGCAAATTAAAATCAAACACGAACGTCTATGTTTAATTTTAATTTACATTCTTCTGTGTTTGAATAATTTTTGAAGGACACCGTGTCCGAAAGTACTCTAGTATAATAAAATGCATTTTTAATTTTTAAGGACTTTATATCTTGTATTTTAAAATTAATAATCGATTTCTAAACTTTTTAAAGATTTTTAATATAAAATTTAAAAATTACTAAAATCGATAAATTTTTTAAATAAGTCTATATAAGATTAGAAAACGGATCAGTCATGATTTTTTATGCTAATGATAATACGTTGGTGTAATAAATAAAAATTTAATATCAAAAATAGATATAAAAAATTTATAGAATGAATAAAATCTGATATGAATGCATGGAGTATGAATCATTGGGAATTAATGTACAAATTATCGAATTTATATTTTAGATAAATTCTATATGACAGAACATTCATCGTTTATAATTTATTTTGTGGAACTACACCTCATTAAAATAAATTAATAGCCAATATTTACACAGTATAAAGTCCTGCATTTAATGTTCGGACAGATGTTTGTCTTCATACATTTAAAAGATTATAGAAGTAAATATTAGACGAAGAGGCACTTGTCTTGTTGCGACATTTAAATTAATTCAATTGCAACAAAATATGTATAATACTGTATAAATGATATAGATTTTTCCCTTCAAAAAGTAGCTTTATGCAGTAAAAAATAATAAATAAATTATTATTAATAAATAAATAAATAAATATTTTACTCGCTACATCTTGATAAATTCTTATCTTTATATCTTCCTTGAGTAAAAATATATACTGTGGTTACCTTATGACGCATGCAGGAAAACACGTGATATTTGTGATGAAATAATGTTCTGTACATTACACAGTATTATAAAATGATCAAATTACTGTACTCTTATATAATTTAGTAAAAATGTGTTTTAATAATTATTGCAGCAAATTTTTTTCTTTGTGATAATTCTTAATTATGTAAGTTGTAATTACATTCGTCTCCTCTCTTCCACTGATATTTATTCATTTAAGAAATTAATTTTATAAACAATGGTAAAAGATTAGTTGTAGGCTAAAGATTAGTGAGTTTTCTGGAATAAAATTATATTAAATCTAACATCCTGAAATATTATTTTAAAAAAGTTTGTTTCAACATTTAATGTCATAAAAAAATTTATTTTTCCTCCCGTGAAACATAAAAAAATTGTATTGTCTAGTAATTGCTATAAATCTTATAGTAATTTTACAAATTTGAAGTTTTACTGAAGCAAGATAATATTTCTGGCAAAATTTCCGTAAGTTCGATAGTTTATTGTAGCATGAAAGAGTTAACGATTTGTTTTTTATGCAATGCAGTATTTTCAAAAATGTTTCATTTATTTCAGATTCTCGACAAATTTTTCATCCTCTTAAGAAAATATTTGCCAAAATCCTGGAAAATTCTAAGGGGAAAATATAAATTCATATCTGCTATGTAATTTTTCTTTGACAGTTCATTTCAAGGATAATCAGTCAAACCCAAATTCAATGCTGATATTTGCATCATAAAAGGTAATAATCGACAGATAACAATCAGACAGTCTAATTTTAATCTAAAACAGGTTTGAGTTTTTCAGGGTCAACATGGTAAATGATTTTTTTGTAATTGTTTTAATATAACAATAGCTATTTAAAATCTATTTTTAATGCTGAGATGAAGGTATTTTTAATGCTAATTAATATCTAAAAGATACTGTTTCGGAAATTTGTTCAGAATAGATGAACCAAGTAGATAAATTTAATTTTCGTTATCCCCAACGGCTGATTATCTAGAACAGCGTTTCTCAAACTGTGGGTCGCGACCCTAAAAGGGGTCGCGAAGCGAAATTCTGGGGTCGCAAAAATTAAATTCAAACACTTGAATTTCTGTTTATATGTAATTTCACAAACTCCGGGTCGCAAAAATTAAATTCAAACACTTGAATTTCAGTTTATATGTAATTTCACAAACGCCCAATATTTAACGTATGACAACATATGAATTTTCGGTGTGGTTGATTGATTGTGTTCATCTTAATAAGTGTGTAAATGACTTATATACTTGTACGTTTTATTTCATATTTAATACCTGGGGTCGCGAAAAATCTCCTAATGAAAAATGGGGTCGCGAAAAATCTCGTAATGAAAAATGGGATCGTGAATGAAAAAAGTTTGAGAAACGCTGATCTAGAAAAATTTTTTTTTTTCAGAATACAGTACTGAATGTTGCCAAGTAATATATTTATAGAAAATGCTATACGCATAAAAAAATTAAATATACTTGCACAGATTGTTTAAATTTCTTTAAGTGAAACAAAAAATGCAATACTGTAATTTGGTTACATTAAGTTCCATTATGAAAAATTGAATAGGATTTTTGTGGCTCTCTTTTTAAAATTCGCAATTTTCTTTAAGAACTCAGCATAGACAAGCTTACTTTTGATGGCAACGAGTGCATATCATGAATCCAACCGAGTCTTTTAACTGTTTAGAAGTGTATCGATTTTTGAAAGGAAAAACTTCTCGATCTTTATAGTATTTTGTTAATAAACGTTCTTTTTATCAGTATATTTACGATTCAATCCTCTTAAACGGATTAACTAATGTATTTGATGTCCTAATGCATTTATTAAATTGGCTCAATGTCTTATTTTTATCGAAAAAATTTTTAATGGAATACTAATCTTAATATTTATTTTATTACAAGTATTCTTGCACATTCAAAATTAATAATATATTAATCTGTTTCTTATACAAGATTTTAAATTAATATAAATGTGATGTTTCAAAAATTATTTTATTATTTATCCCTTTGACGTATGCTGATAATGTAAATTCATACATTAAGTATTATTGATTTATCAGTAATTATAAAACATAGAATTAAAAATTATAAAAATTTAATAAAGCTATTATTATGTTTTTAGATATAAAATTGGTATTGTCATTATTACTTCCTTTTTATATTATTTATTTATACAATTGTTTAAGGAATTATTTTGTTAACGATTTAATATAATATGAAATGCCATATAAATGGAATATTTAAATTTAATAATTCGTCCTTGTTTGTGAAGATTCCGGAAATGTTATTTTAATTGAAAAAATCTAGGTTAGACTCGGAAAAAACGAACAATCTATAATAAATAATAATTTATTGCAGAAAACAGCATTAAAATTCGTTATAAAGAATTTTATTTAATTAAA
>AYEL01085435.1:0-128578 GCA_000484575.1 Olivierus martensii | reverse complement strand
ATTAAATATTTGTAAAAAAATTTTTCGTTTTCATTTTCATTTACTAAATGCTTGTAAAAATTTTTTCGTTTTCGTTTTCATTTACTAAATGCTTGTAAAAAATTTTTTTTTTATTTTCATTTTACTTAAAAAAATGAATATTTTTGAGTAAAATGTTTGTAAAAAATTATTTTAAAGTAATTTTTTAAAAAAATCGCTTTAATATACACTCAAGTGCACTTAAACTTTACTTATTATTATTTATTGCGTTTCGCTT
This sequence comes from Olivierus martensii, assembly GCA_000484575.1. NCBI lineage: Eukaryota > Metazoa > Arthropoda > Arachnida > Scorpiones > Buthidae > Olivierus > Olivierus martensii. The sequence continues at coordinate 128,322 of AYEL01085435.1, read as the reverse complement.
TATAGTTTCGAAGTCGATAACTACGATTCGAGAATCTGAATAGAACGAGAGAGTACATTTTTCTTACGGAATATGAATCGTAAAAAGTGATATACTTTCTCTAAAGTAACACATTCCACACCATTACGGAGTACATCATCGAAACTATATATTAAGCAAGCATCATTGGTAAAAACTGGCTTTTGGCCAACTGTCCAAAAACCACACCCAATCTCTTTTCTTTGCACCAACCTATATATATATAAAGTCGAGTATATTTATCTCTAACAAATCTCATGATGACAGGTGATGTAAAATCGGTCATTAAAATGATGATAGAAAGAGCTAATATCTTAATTTAATGCCATACAAATCAGATTAGAAAAGGACCACCTGCCAAAAAATAAGATTTTTAAAAGTTCTCATAAATATATTTATATTTTTCTTTACTTGCAAAAATATATTTTATGTATTTATATATATTTAAAGGTCGCTTTTTGTATGTGTCACGTCAGTTACCTGTTTTTTATAAACTTAACAAATAAATAAAAAGTGTCTAGAGAGGGTCGTATCTTATCATATTTTTGGACAGTTGGAAAAAAGGGGAGTTGGACAGACAACCATTAAAATGCCATTACTAAGATATAAAGGTGAGATAAGCACTTTAATTGCTTGTAGAAGTGGCATTTCAGAGTTTATCAAATTTTGTAATTCAATATCATTAACAGAATTTAACATAAAAATTATTTTAATATGAATTTAATAAGCTATAAAACTCTGATAAATTATTATTATTTTAAATGTGCAAATAAATATACCCAGTAGCAAAAAAATTAAAAAAATCCGTAAAGTACAAAAATCTGATATGCGTAATCGCGTCATTTTAATCAAATTTAAACAAACAGATTTTAAGTAATTATAAAAATTTTTATGATTACATTAATAAAAACTCTAGTGCAGTTATATTACTAAGAAATATTGGTTTACTAATAACCTTACCAACACAAGTTCGTCCATCAGCTGCTAATTGATATCCTGGTCCGCAATTGCAATAATAGCTACCAATTATATTTCTGCATTCGTGATGGCATCCTCCATTATTTTGCAAGCATTCGTTAACATCTAAATGATAGAAAATATATAAATTATCCTGTACTTTTAATGTTTGACTATTTATTAAATCTAATCGAACGTAAAAGTCGGTATTTAATCTAACAAAACTTGGTTATTTACATTCTAAAAAAACTTTTAAACTTGTCATGTTTTTAAATATTCCTTCAGTAATTTTGCCCAACTTAACTTTCGATGATGAAAATAAATCATCCTTGGCTAGTCGTCCTTCAAAATTTAATAATTTCCTTCTTGTTTTACTGTTTACAGGACTCCTATCGTTATGATTGATGAGGTAAAGTGAAATATTTGCTTATGTTTTCGGTGCTACCCACTGTACATGATTTAATAACACTAATTTCGAAAACTCTCCCATGGATTTTGTTATTATTCCGTTTATTTTTGCTATTTTTTTAAATTATTATTAAATTTATACTGGAGTTGACAACTCGAGATGCAAAATTAAAAATCTCGATTAATAAGAAACTGATATAGTTTTTTATAAAGTAGAAGAAACATCATCAAGAATTTGGTGTGAAACGGGAGCTCACTAATTAAAATAATGATGTAACGTAGATTGTATTGCATCCTGTTCACTATACTTAGAGAGTTGCTGAACTTTATTAGAAAGAAGAATTTCAGCCTTAAAAACGGATTAAATGTATGTAAAGAAAAATATACAAAGTAGTGAAATTCCTGTTTAGAGATGCGGATAAGCCCAACTGTCACACCTCAAAAGATTTTAAGCTTAGTTATAATGGAATTTACGAGATTTACGATTGTTTTTCTTTTTAAAAAAGAAAATAGAATACTATCTCGTTACATCCATAAATCTTCATAAATTCGTCCATATTTAGATAAGTTTAAATCTGTTCCTTCCGTGAAAGATGCGGATTTTTCTTTGTGGAAAATCTCGACTTCTAACGCAATCAACATCACTCTTCGTGAAAAAGTGTAAAATTGTTTATGTATTTTACTTTCGGGAAATAGTTTCAAGATTATCGTTACGTCTAATAATTTGTAAAAATAAAAACAATTCTCTCTGTCCGGTATTGAAAATTTTAGAATCGTGTTTGTTTTGGCACCATTAAAGATCTGTACTTCAATCATCTACGTCCAAAATTCTTCTCTAAATAAACTAGAAGCTTTCGAACTTGGCATGAAGAATAGCATTTTGCTAATACTTTTTTTTTATCGTATAGGAAATCTAAACATCCGTTTTAAAGTTTAGTTCTTTTATGTACAACTGATTAATTTATTTTGTTTTTTATATATATATATATATCGGTTTCTTTAAATATACATCTAAAAATAAACAAAATATTTCGTTTATTGCTTTAGCTGATAATGTTTTTTCGCATTTTTAACTGCATAAAAATAGCTAATCATTTCCTCGTTTTTCGCTCGCACGCTTCGCTCCAACAGAAAACAAGGATCGCGCTGCGCCAAACGTACAAATCAATAATTTGTGATAATAATTCTTCATTTATATATCTAAAAATAAGCAAAATATTTTGTTTATTGCTTTAGCTAATAAATGCTATATTCATATTTTTAACTGTGTAAAAATAGTTAATCATTTCGTCATTTTTCGCTCTCTCGCTTCGCTCCAACAGAAAACAAGGATCGCGCGCTCGCGAAACGCGTGCAAATCAATAATTTGCACGCGTGCGAAAAATGATTCGTTTTGTTCAAACGCGTTACGAATGGGGACTGATTCAAAAATCATTGAATAAATCTTGATAACAATAACATTAGATCGTGAGAAAGCCGAGCGCCATTCGCGTCGGCGACGCGCTCCAATATCGCACGCGAAAGAAACTTAAAAAAATGTACAAGATTGCACATTATAACAGTGACATAACCCGATTTATTTTATTATGTTATAAAATATACTCACCATATTGACATCTCGGTCCATGATAGCCAGAAGGACACACACAAACATTTGATCTACCCACGCATCTTCCACCATTAAAGCAAATACCTCCGTTGCACTGAGCTGCGAAAGCAAACAATAACGACAATATCACCAAAATGGTTCGAAACGTAGACATTTTTAATCCTTAAAATTTGACCTAAAGATTTTAAACTTAGACACTTATTAACATCTTCCACGTGACGTTACTTATATTACAATCAAAAAAACAAAATTCATAAAGTTAATATAAATAAATTTAATTGGTTTAAACAATGTTTACTACTTAATTATTAGGTGTTAGATATTTATATAGTTTTACACGCCGTTTGCGATTGGTTACGAAGCCGCGTGACGTTTGCATTTACGTCACGAATTCCTGGAACCGAATTTTCATTGACAAATAGCAAATGTCGATCTCTTAAAATAATGTAAATAAGTTCTGCCAAAAAAAAAAAAAAAAAAAACATTTTTGGGAACGACCTTGTTATGCCGGAAACAAAACGTTCCCTTTGGGAATTTATAAAAATGATTAAAAAGTTAACATATATAATGTGTGTTTAAGCTGAACATCCTACGCAATTAGTAAATTGTTTCTTTAGTATCAAGTTTAAGCCGATATCGCAATTACAAACATATGGTTAGCGCTTGGTATCCTCATCAAAAGAATAATACGTGACATCACTCATAAACGGAAAATTTTAATGGCGTTATATTAGTATTAATCGATGCATTGTGTGTAAAGGGTGTGGCTTAAGGTAAACATAAAAGTAATAATTAAAATGTTAAAATTTTATTAAAATTCTAATCACTTCGCTTGTAAATTGTTCGCTAAATAAAATAAAATATTGTTTATGTTAATATTTCTTTCAGCTGGAGCGATAATTGTGTTTGCTTTGTGTAAAAACGCATTAAAATTCTTGATACGGATTAAATTTCCGAAAATAGAGTTTTAAATTAACGTAAACATAAATAATCTTTTATGTTTTTTAATAAAATAAATTTAGAAATGCTAAAAATAAACAGATGCTGTTGACTTCTTAAGTGATCCAGGTGGTGGTATGTGATGCAAAACTTAAAAGCAGAATTATATAAACAGAATGTTTTATTCACTCTTCATCTTTGTTAAAAAAAGAAATTGTAATAAATCATCACGGGATTAAATTTAAGATCTGTCATTAGAAGGACACTTTTCAATATTTTCTTTTTTTCTAATTATATTTTTTTCAATATTTTCTTTTTTTCTAAAGCATCAACTGCAAACGGTTGGCTCCAGAGGATTATCTTTTATCTCCTGTTAAATAATAATAATAATTTGTTTATATCCTGAATCGCATAGATAAAATAATCGAAAGAGTGTGAAAGTAAATATTATCTATTGCTTCAGGCTTTTTAAGGATGATTTGATGATGAGTGATGACATCTTGTCACTTCAATCTATTGAAAATTATTGACATCCTCATAAGTTATGCATTTTTAACGTCACTGTGATAAGCAGAAATATGATGATAATTACAGCTTTGCTATCGGAATTTTTTGACATTTTTCAATTAATGCATTCAATTAATTAACATGTAAGTTTGATCATAAAAAATTTTGATGGCTTTAAGATGAGTAAAGTGATCATTTTTTTTTCTGGCACACTTTACTTTAGATTATTGAAGATGAGAAAATATTTTGCGATTGTCTTTATCGCAAAAATAAACAACTTTATACGCCTTTTTTCTTGTCTTATAAACAACCAGAAAACAGCAAAATAATCTATAGACACGGCCATTTACAACTTTAGATCCAGGGTCAAACAAACAGCAAGAAAAATGTTTATTTTTCTCGAGTGCTTGTCCATCATTTATGATGTGACATTTGGGGTTCTGGCTAAGGAAAAGATATCCTGAGTGAAACATTAAAAATCTACTGTCGTTCATTTCGACCTCTGACCCTTTCTGTCGTCTGGAGTCAAAAATGCGACTTGTTATTTCCAAAAACTCATTGGCAGAAAGAAAACGAAAAAAAAAAGTCGTATCGGAAGAGATAATCATTCATGTTCTTCAATTTTACTCCCCTCCGGAAGAACAAAAATCGAGAGCTTTCAAATTTTGAAAATTATCTTATTATCACGTCACGAAAAACATGCCCTTTTTCGGTACCTCAACGATTAAATAAGAATTACCCGATTACCTGGACAAAATGAGATGAGGCCCAAAGTTCCGCCTACGCATGCAAACAATGGGGATTCGGTAGGGTTTGAATGAGGCAGTTAATAAGTTGTTATCTGCAAGAATCTTCGAATTCTCTAGTTATTGGGAAGACCATAAAAGGTCTCCAGTGATGTAGCTATAAACTTTGACCTGATAAGATAGTCACTTCTTTTATTTTTAAAGTTTCCTAGAATATTGAAGTTTTTTTTGGCTCCTCCTCTATTGTCTCTGAAGTTTCCAAAGAGAACTTGGGAATGAAAATGGTCATGTTATAGTGAAATTTACTATAGCTCAGATATATAAAAAAGACTCTAGAAGTTTAAAATCTAGTTTTGGTTCTTCTAGAAGTCTCGGATATTGCAGATTTTCAGAATACCATTCTGGATTGTTTATCTATGAAAATTTTTTAAATAAACAGTTATTGTGGATGAGATAAGATAAATACTGCATTTTTTAAGATTTCAAAGCACGCCGAAACCTTCTACTATTCAGAATTTTATATTCTGGAAAGGATGGTTCAAAAACTGTTTGAGTTTCAAACAGTAAAAATCTCCGTATTTAGTGATGTACTTTGGAAACAGATTTTTCTGGTTTAAAATTTTAATTTCTTTAGTTATTCTTATAATAATTTCAGAGAAGCGATTAAATATAAAACAATAAAATAATTTTATGAAAATCTCTTAAAAGTTTTCGATGGTTGACTTGATTCTGTTAAGTAAAAACTGCAAGCAATTTTATAGATTTCAAACTTAATTCCTGACTCGAGACATAAATAAAACTGTTCCCGTCTTTGGAAAAAATCTCTAAAAAGGAAGTAATTACTAGAAATCATAAAATTAGATCAATGCCATCCTTTGTGGTTTTCTCTGCCAAATTTTTTAAATAACCGGGAAGAATTTTTATGTTTAGAAATAATTTTCTATAACAACCTGTTTAATAGCATTTTTCCTAAGTGTTTCAATTGTTTGTGACTAATTTACAAACTTTAAAGTGGTGAGTCTTTTCCTAAACATCTTCCAGACAAACGGGATAAAGTAAACACTTTAAAATGTCAAGATTATATGATTTACTACTTAAACTAGACATGGAAGAGATTAAAATTAGAACTTTTCTAATAAAGTACCCCTATTTTGTACTATTTGTTTATCGGGTTTTCCAGATCTCTGTATAGAAATGCCGAAGTTTCCGGAGGATGGTAATAAAACTGTTGACTTTTTAAAGATTTTGTTTGTTTTTCTTCGCATTTATTACCAAAATTTCATTCAAATGGATTGATATTTTATATTTAACACTTCTTGTGTGTATGGTAACTTCTTAGAAATTATCTGCCAGTAAAAGTTAACTTTTTGATAAATCACTTCCACTTTCTAAAGATCAAAACAAAGTTAATTTAATACAAATCAATTTCACTTACTGGAAACCAAAAGCAAGTTAACTTAATGCAAATCAGTTTCACTTTCTAGAAACTAAAAGAAAATTAACATTAATGACAATCAATTTCACTTACTGGAAACCAAAATCAAGTTAACTTAATGCAAATCAATTTCGCTTAATAGAAACTAAAAGAAAATTAATATTAATGACAATCAATTTCACTTACTGGAAACCAAAATCAAGTTAACTTAATGCAAATCAATTTCGCTTAATAGAAACTAAAAGCAAATTAGCTTTAATGCAATCAGTTTCATTTGCTAGAAACCAAAAGAATGTTAATGTAAATCAGTTTCGCATATTGGAAATCAAAATCAAGTTAGCTTTGCGTAAGTTACTTTCACTTATAAGAGATCTAAAGCAAGTTAATTTTAAATGCATATCAATTTATCTTACTAGAGATCAAAAGCAAGTTTATCCAAATGTCATAAAACGAAGATGGATTTATTTTTACTAATTTTATTCATAAATTCAAATATATTCTATATTTTTTATATACCAAAATATGTTTTTGTATTGTTTGTCGACATGCTTTCTATTATCCTTTCCAGTAAATCACAGATAAATTTATTGTTCCTAAATTTATCTGATTGTTCTTCATTCCGATTTTATCTCTCTTTGTTCTCTTATAAACATCTCAGCATCTTTCTAAAGCAATCATTGGATTTCTTTTTTTTATTATTATTAAGTAAAATCCATCTGATAACTCTCCTCAGCCAAAAATATTTTTAAGAATTTTTAATGAGTTTCCACTACATAAATTATCTTCTCATTTAAAAGGATACTTTTGGCTTCTTCTACTTTTAGTTAATATCGATCTCAGACATCATGAAACGCGATATACCTAAAATTAGTCACGCTGGAGCCATTTCAAAGCTCTTTTCTATAATTTATAAATGAATAAAACCGTTTTACATCCATTTTTAATGCATCTTCAAAGACGAATGAAGCTTAGAGGTCGATAATTAAAATTATTATCGCGTTTAAACTAGTTGGAACCTTTCCCCATTCAAAAATTCTACAGGAAAAAAAATTTTTCTGCAGCCATCTGCCAATTAACAACTCGCATTTTAATTCTTGTTTGCTAATTAAATAAATGCACTAACTTACTGATGTTTAGCAAAGATCAAGAGCTGATGTAATCATCTTTAATGCATCATAAACGCTCGGCATCGGGCGGAAATAAATGTTTAATAAAGTAAACTTCACTAATTGGCACTAGAACTTTGGTTAAAGATTCGATTTACTCGCTGATAATATTTTTTTAACGTATGTTACAAGTGTTTTTTTCTCCCTCGCTCGCTCTTTATAGAGGTTAGAATTACTTACCAAATGAAACCAGCTGCACTTATAATCCATTAAACAAATTGAAATAATTAGAAAAACGGCTCTTTTCTAAAATTATAACCACAGAACGAGGTTTGAATTACATTAGCGTGTGGACTTAAAATTGATCGTTTAGCACAGAACGTTAATTTATTAATGATAAAAAAAAATATCGAAACTTGCATAAAATACTTCTTTTTGGACTATTAAGTGAAAAAATTCGCTCTATAATAGTATCTGAGTACGAAAACTATAAATTTTATTAGCCATGTTTTTATAGGAACTATGTAAAAGTAGTGCAGTAAAACTGGACCGAGAGAAATAAGGAAGATGAATATACTGATAAAGTGACAAAAATAACGTGAAATTAAATTTTAAAATGCTGTAAAAGTGAAAAAGATTCTAAAATGCTATCTTTATTTCTTGGCTAAACAATACAGTTTCAAGGAAAGTAAACATGTTTAGTAAAAGAAAGTATTTTTAACCTCATTAATCTTCTGCCACGGGATAAAGAAGATAAAATTCACTTGGAACACTAATAACCAAAATATCCATTTACAATCATTGAGAGCATTTAATCGAAATTTTTCTTGGTAACTAGTTTCAGAATATCTTCAAGTATTTCGTGAAAGCGAGAGTACAGCAGTTTTCTCAAAAGCACAATTATGGTTACGAGAAACAAAATGGCGTCTGAATTCATCATTAAAATATTCTTTTCAATGAATTTTTTAATAATTTCTTTGCTATATATGCAAATATTAAAAATAAGAAAGATTCTTTAACATTTTATGCGCAAAGATTACTAAAAAAATAAAGCTATAAAGATAAAGCAAACTAAAAAGAATTTAAAGAGAAACTTTGAATTGATATGACATAATAACAGAAAAATTTGTAGAGTAATAAATAAAAAAAATGACGAATTTTGACGAATAAAGACGAATCGATTCGTATATATAAATAAATATATTTTTTGGCAGAAATATTGATGGTTTAAATATTCAACAAAGATGGCAAGAGAATCCATAAAGTAATATATTGAACAAGATACATCTACAACTATAATCTGCAAAATACGGATGCTATCTATAAACATGTTGAATATGAAGTAGAGAAATTATCATAAAAATAATATACGCGGAAAATTTCATAAATATCTAAAAAATATGCAGAACTTTAAGTCAAAATAACACGGTTTTTTGCAAAACTGAGATAATCTTTCATGAAAGTTCCCAAGAGCGATTTAATCGGAAGATATTTAGAGAGACTTCCTCATAGCGAACTTAGATGCTTTCCGGAGATGACGTTCATTTGTAATAAATTAGTATTTGTGAGCTAAAGAGTCGGTAATGTCAAGTTATGGGATAGGAGAATCGAGTTATCAGCATGGGTTCTACTCGAATAAAAGAAAGTATAAAAAGACTAGCTTAAATGACAAGATATTTATTGCCACTCGTTTATCAAGAAGAGAGAAAGTTATTGTAGCAGGTACTTCTCTTTATAACATAAAAGTATCTTTAATTTAGTCCTGTTTCTAATAGATAAAAAGGCAACAAACAATGCAAATTCGAAATTCCAAATGCTCGAATTTTGCATATCAAAAATTTGTTTGGTCTTCTTATTTAAGATCCAAAGTCGCAATGACACGGGAGTGAAAGTTAATATTAATGAAATGAAGTAATTTTTAGATATCAAGAGATTGATGGATCGTTTCACATGTTCAAAACAACAATCTGTTGATATATAAAAGCAAACAGAATATAATTAAAGAGCTGCTGTCAGTTTCTCCTTTTGGCATCGTCTTTAATGAAAACAAAGTATCCAGGAAGTTTTATAAAGGGAATTTTCCGATTGTTTTAGTGATGTCCATGTCCTAAACATGCAAATGAGCCTGGTATTCTTCAAATATAACGAGAGACTATGTTATAAAAACACTTCTGCTTAATTTATGCAACAAGTTGTACTAATCACTCACGCTATTTATAGAAGAGAGAATCTTGAACATCATAAACACGAATTCTATTAAGTGAACATCTGTAGAGGCGACTATAATTTTTACAAGTGCAGTTCATTAACTGCACGCTGCAGGCATTTAAAATGCATAAGTCTGTAATAACCAGTTGGCGATATCAAATTTACCATCCTCTTCCTAGTCATTGTCGAAAAACAACGTGTCAGTTTTTGTTGCTTTAACTGTAATCAGCAAAAAGAATAGTTAAAAAAATAATAATCATCATCATTTAATACGAACAGGTTTCTTCTATACGAGCCAAGAGCAGGAAAGGTCAAGCATTTATTACTTTTCTCACCAAATTTAGAAACTATTAAATATTATTATTAATATCATTAAAAGAATGTTTCTTTCAGTTATCAAGTCCACTCGACGTGAAGTATTTTCAAGTACAATTGGTGAGAACATTGGTGATATGGTGGACAAGGAAGACGGATTGTGTTGTTTCAAATAACATACAGCTACATAATCGCCATGTTATTGCATTCTACTTCAAGGCGCCTGAGAGACGGCAGACTTGTGACTGAGAAAGAAAAAGAGGAGCAGTCGAAGAAAAATGTTTTGTTATGAGGTCATAGCCACGTAGAGAAGGCGGTTCTGATCATTTCTGATTGAGTGAGTTACTGCTGCAGTTTTAAAATGTATTGGATCACATGATGCTGCCAAATGTCTAAACCTCTGCTTTAATGTATTTATTCAAACGACGAGGTTGCTGCAATAGCCGAGACAAGTTCTGTTGCAAGTTGTAATTACAGATGCAAATGAAACAAAACAAGGTGCAAACATAATTAATCTGCATCGTCATTAAATTTGCATGTGAACACGTTATTAATTTAGATCCAAATCTTGCATACAAGTTCGTATCGCGATGCTCTAAAAGTTATTAAACAAAAGTTATCGCTCTAAGATTTATCGCTGTTATTTTTTACGTAGAACAGTTTTATCTGTAATTTTTCTCTCTCTGTTAAGAAAAAAAGATCACGTAAACAACAATATACGGTTACTGCAACTGTTATTAATGAATTTAACCCTTCAACACACGATTCATCAAAGTCTTAACCTCAAAAACACAGAAGAGAAGCATTCGAAATCAGAAGAAATGTGCTTTATCGTGTGATCAATCAACTCTTGTTTATTGTTTATCGAAGATTTATTACTTTTGGAGATTAGGAGGAACACTTTTTTGTTTTTTTTACTTACGATGGTTACATCCAGATTCACCATTTAGACGCTTCCATCCTTTACAGCAATCGTAGACGGTATGCAATTTACGCTCGAAACCATCAGTAAATGAGGAATAGTATACGGTCCTGCAAGAAAAAAATTATACTTTTTTTGTGTTTTAACAATGTCATTAATTTTTTATATTTGCAGAGTGATTCAGCTTGCTTGAATTTCAATTTTTAACTGAATGAAGCAACAAATTGGTTATTTTCTATATTTAAATTTTTCAAAATTTACAACATGCGATAAAATTATACGCTATTTTACCTGTAAAAAACATCTGAGGGTTCCAAAAAGCAAAATATTTATGGAATTATAACAATTTTTTATATTAATATATTAATTTTAACTCTCTGTTAAACTTTAAAATTACTTGCATTACTAATACAGGGTGCATCATAAGTCAGTTAACCGAAAATGCACGATCTAAATGTAGCAATAATGATCCATATAAAAGATCAATAATGTTCTACTAAAGTGATCCCCATTATCATCTATATATTTATAACAACGTTCAATCACTGATTTGCAAATTCTATCATAAAGGTCAACATTAATATCAAAAACATTTTCAAGTCACAGTCGTTTCGTCTGTAGGTCTCGGTTTTGTAGTTGGTCTCTTGGTTTGCCTAATTGGTGACTATCTAGGAATTGTTGAACTAAATCTTCTTTTACAGCTATATAATTTCAATCAAGTTACCACTATTTCTTCAAAACAAACACATGGTGTTCAGTGAAAAGTTTTCCTGTTCGTTTTGTGTATTTTAGAACAAAAATTAAATTGACAATGAAGCCAAAAGCAGATAGCTATTTTTCTTCTCTCACTATTCTCTAAAATATGTTTCTGCCATTCTTTCACAAATTTGTGCATCTACAACAAAACCGATAATAATAATAATAGTACAGCAGTTAACTGACTTACACCACACCCTGTATAATTATGAGAATCAGTGATCTTCCCATAACCAAGATGCTGTTCTAAGAGATGATTCCCTTTACAAATTTTCTTAAGTTTGTTTGCCATTATATATCGTACTCTATATAAAGGTTATCAAAATTCTGCTCATGTTACGAAGTTTATTAAATCTTCAGGAAGAGAGAGAGTTTATACGCGATGATAAAAAATCGAATTCTAAATCTTCTCAAATCTTCAGATCCCATTTGAATAGTTATATTCATACTTTATTAAAATTAAATTATTCATGAGGTGATAATTAATAGAAACTGTCCATAATAATAAACTCACCTTGGTTCGTAACCCACACACCAATTACTATAATGAGCACAATTGTGTTTCCAAACCCTCACCATCTGGGTGAAAGCTTTGGTGCATGGTTTTCGGACTTTTACGAGTTCCGTTTCCTGATGAGCGCACACATGTGGCCTGAAACATGTGATAAGATATCATTAGAACACAATGACATCATTCGAGTATCTGTTACTACATATCTGACATCAAATCTAAATATTTTTGATCGTTACGTCATTTGCCCTCCAAAGATCCAATCTTGTATCAAAGATAAAGAAAAAAAAACGTGTAAGGGGATAAGAATTAAACGTTATATAAGTATCAGAGAAAAAAAGGAAAAGTGACTCAGAGATGAAGGAAGAAATGAGTTTGGTTTTAAAGTTGGTAGAAATATAGATTTTAAAAGAAAAGGTTTGAAGATAAGTATTTGTAGTCATGATTTTTCTATGTTTTCAAAACCCTTTTACTATTTCCCAAAATAAAACAATAAACTAAGTTAAAATCCAAAATAGATTTAATAAAAGAGTTAAAAATAAATGAATGATAATTTCAATTTTACTTTCACTTTCAATTTCAAAGAGTAAAGTAATTCTGATTATTGTTAATAAATAAACGAAATTGAATTAAATTTGAAAGTGAAATAGATAAAAATTAAAAGAAATTGAAAAAACTATTTATTATGAGAATAGTCTTCTCAATTTCTTTAATGTTTTTTTTCTATTTCACTTTCGAATTTATTTCAGTTTCTTTTAATTTTTATCTATTTCAGTTTAGAATTTAATTCAATTTCTTTTATTTATTAATAATAATTCAGCTTTATTTTACTCTTTGAAATTGAAAGCGAAATTGAAATGGACATTGTCATTCATTAATTAATAATATAATAGAGAAATTATCATAAATTAATTTTTTTTTATTATTTAATTTAATAATTTTATTTATCATTATATTAATTGATTGATAGAAAATTTTTAAAAATTTATATATAAGTAACAATAAAATTATAAGACAGGTACAGTGAAGACGTGGAAGAAAAAATGATAAAATTACTAAGTAATGTGAGCCTTTGATGATGCTTATGCAATCTTCAAATTTAATCATTATTAATTGATTAATAATAAATAATAAAAAATTTAACAAAGTTCATACTTAAAAAAATGCATAATAAAATTACAAAAAAGGTGAAAACAGGATAAAAATAAGATAAAATTATTACCTAATGTATTCCTTTGATGATGTTTATATAATATAAAATTTTTTTAAAAATGCAGAATAAAAACAATTTAATTTTCTAAATTTTGATCCAAATTACAGTTTAGAAGTGATTTAAGTTATATAGAAATTTTAGTTCCTTGATCTCCTTAAAATTTATTATTATTCTATATTATTAAATTTTAAAAATTTAGGATATTTTTTCAATGAATTTTGTTAAATCTCTCTTTAATTATATATTAATGAACTGATATAATGAAGTGAAGTAATGACTATTAGGTCTTACAATATGGTAGGTAGCCCGTGAGTTTAATATATGATTTGAAGATAATCACATTGTTATTGAACAAAACTTTTCCAGCCAAAATGTGATTATCTTCTCAAATTTTTCAGAAAAATATAGATTAAAGTTTATTTAATTTTTAAATTATAATTCAAATTAAAGCTTGGAGATATTTATAGATGTTTCAGAAATAAAATATCTAAATTTTGTTGTTAAGGAAACAATAATTTAATATTGTAACTAATTTTGCATAAAATTAATTAATCAATTATCACTTATAATGTTGGTTAACCACATAGAGAAGTTTAATCTACAAAAACAAAATTTGGAAAACGTTAAAACGATTTGGACCAAGAATGCTAACTTAGAAAATATGATAGATAAATCCTAGTAAGTTCAGAATTAGTATATTTTTCAATTTTCTAATTACAAGTTTTCCTCGAGTTACAAACATCCAAACAACGAACTTTCTTATTTACTAATATGCTATTTCATATTTTAATTTTTAATAATATTCAAATTTATTTTATGTGCTGAAGAATTTCAAGATTCTAACATTGACAAAACTTATACAGTATCAAAAATCTTCCTGCTATAATTGAAAATTTATATTTAAAGTTCCTAAATCTTTAAATTAATTGAACTCTGATTGATAATATATATCACTATATAGAGCATATACAGTGAGTTTAATACTTCTGGAATCAGCATAAAAATACATTTTCTAACTACAAATAAACAAAAAATATTTATTTGTAGAACAAAAATTTTTATCAGGTAAAATTTTTATTTGTAATCTACTTTTCTGAAAAATTTTCTTTTATTTTTGCTACTTATGACTAAGCTTGTTCAAACCACAAAATGCATGAAAAGACACATAAATTCATCTTGCTTTAAAATCCCTGTTTTGAAAATTTGCATTGCAAGTGTTTATTAAAATATATTCCAACTAGTATTTTAAAATTTCATTTAAATATAAAATTTTTAAATGAAATTTAAAAATTTCTGAATTCGTGTTTGAAATAACTTATAATTTATTCCTTTATATAGATTTATAGTTTTTTTTATATATAAATGAGATTTAATGTATTAAGCCAAACTCCTTTTTTATCACACACAAATTCTTGTCAATAGCTGTTATACAGGATGTTAAGTTAATGTGTTGCATTTGAAAGAGTGGTAGAACATGAAAAACTGAATATCAACTCTGATGGAATTTTTCTATATTCTGAGAAATGGCCATTGAAAGATAGACATAGCATTAAGTAGAACTGCAAAAAAATAACCACTACATATAAGAAAATTCTATGTAAATCAATGGCAAAATATGGCATTTATAAATACCAACCAACATCTCATTTAAGAAAGCTAGATTTACTCAATTAAATTATAGAAAAATAAAGCATATGTTCTATATAAGAATAAAAATAATTTAGAATGACATTTCAGTGAAGGACTATTTCTTATGTTGGAGTGATAAAGCTGTAAACAGTATCTACAGCTTCTACAGTGCTACATTCTTAACTTGTCGTCGACTGTACATATAGTTAAGATACAATTCATGAATGATGTAAGACTATTATAATATAGTGTAAATACAGATGTATGTGCTTGATTGAATATATTTGATCTGAGACAAAAACATAAGTGCAAATGATTTAAGATGGCATAAATTTGGGAAGGCTATACTCAGATTTTTTGGTAATTAGTAATATATTGGATTATTTTACAGTATATTTAATTAAATGATTTTAATATCTTACATTGTCTTTAATGCTTATAATTATGGTTAGCTGAATTGCTGCCATCTGCTGCTTCAGTTTTCATCCAGCTGAAATTGAATCTGGGTTCAGTATCTGAAGAGAGTTATATGATGAGTTCTGGTCATTCTGTTAAACTGATTGATGATGGTCTTTGTATTGCCAAAAATGTATTTATCCATGTATTTTTTTGAATATTATATATTCTGAGTCTTGCAATAACTGTTAAACTATTGGATATCAGAACATAATTGATCAATTAAGAAAGTTGTTTTAAGTGGTTTTTTCACTACCAGAAATTTACATTCTAAAAATGCATAAGGAAAATAAATATTGTTAAAGATAAAAAAAAAAAAGGTTTACACTAGGGTTTATATGAAAACCAACTTTTGAAAAAACCGGTTTTCGAATTCCAGAATTTTGAAAAAACCGGTTAAACCGGTTTTCGAATTTTTGCAAAAACAAATAAAAAAATATAATTAAAATCAGTAAAAAATATTTATACTTATTTAAAAATTTTTCAGTTTATTTATATACTGTATTTATGGAACTAAAAAAAAAAAAACGAAATAAAATATACACCAACATACCAAATAATAAAAAAAAACTAAAATCTGTACAAAATAAATTATAAATTATAAATTTTTATTTCATTAAGTAATTTTCTTCATGAAATATGATTTCAAAAAACATAAAATGTCCACTGAATGATTACTTTATCTTGTTCTTATTCTGGATACAAAATTTCCTGAAATAAAAATCTCTCTCACTGGCTAGTGAACTTGGTTTTATCGTTTTCAAGGTATCAGTGTATTCATCATCGAAATCTGTTTCCATACAAGAATTTGGATATATTCTAGACAATATTTTTCCAGATAACTTAATACAGGTTGACTATCAAAAATCTGGCAATCAATATTCTAGTTCCATCAGTTTTCCGGCATGAATATCAGACCACATTTTTAAATTTACCGCGTTGGCATGCTTTTGTTTCCTGGAGGCACCGTTTATGTTTTGACTGCCTTTTATTCCAGAATCAGATGTTTAGTTATGCTTGTAACCAGGGTTGCCAGATTGGCTTTTTTGACGCCAAATGAGCTCTTTTTGCCTTTTTTTAGATATAGTTGACATTAGAAATTTTTTTAACATTTTGAGTTTTTTTTTGGTTCTTTTGCTTATTGGCATTATATAAAATCTTTTAACTTTTTTCAAGGATACAGTAACAAATTAAAATTCTGTATAGAACTATTTTATTTAGTTGAATTAACATTCTGTAGAACTATAGTCTTTTATTCAGTTATTGAACAATAAAATTTCATTTGCTTTTATTTTAGTATTTAAGTTTATTTCTTTAAAGCATTGTACAAGTAGTCTTTTTCTGTTAAATACATACTTCATGTATATACATCAAAAATCTGGAATTTTTGAAAATCCGACAATCCTCAGGTCCCGAGATTGCCGGATTTTTGATGATCAATCTGTAATATTGAGTTTTGAAGTTAGTGAAAATACATGAAATTTCTTTGTTGAAATGTTTAGTGGAGCGGCCGGATGGCCAAGTGGTAACGCTGTCGGCGTGCCACGCAGGAGGATCCGGGTTTGCATCCCAGGTCTGGTAAGAAAAGTTTTTTCGGGGTGCTGGGTCCGGCCCGGCGATTCCCGTCCTTCACCATCCGGCCCCCTCCATGGGTATGGGTGCAGCCTGTGATTGGAATTGGCCTTGCCCCTTAGTAAACTCCCTGATTGGAAAGGGTCATAAAAAAAAGTAAAAAACAAAATGTTTTGTGGATTTTGCAAATATAGCAAAAGTTTATTACAATTATATTTATTAAAGCAATTTCAAGTCAAAATGTTAATATTTTTAATTAAATAATTAATTAATTTTTGTATCTTAAACCGGTTTTTTAAATTTAAAAACCGGTTTTAGAATTTTACAAATTTATCCAAAAAAACCTGTTTTTGAATCTGGTTTTTAAAAATCGACAAACCCTAGTTTACACCTATATCAATTAGATAGTTTATTTCTCAAACTATCTTTTGATATGATTCACAACTAAAATTAATTTTTCTTCAAGTGACTTATTTTATGTTAAAACATTAAATAATTTTTAGAGGTTGTTGTAAGGTAGTAATTGATTGAATTTCATGGAAAATAAAAATCAGAAAGACCCAATATCAAAGTTGCATAAATAACTATTTTTACTATGATTAAATATTAAAGTTTTCTGAGTTTATTCAACTGATTGTATATGTTAATTGTTTTGATTATGCAGATGATAATTTCAAACAAACAGATTGGAGCAGGTGATAATTATGATGATGAAAGTGATAGCAGTATGGCAATTGAATTAACTGCAGATGAACTTAAACAGCTTAATGAAGATTTTAGTGATACAGATATAGGAGAAACAGACAAGGAAATTGAAGGTAACAATATTAATTAAGTTTAAAAATATTGTATATAATGTCTTGTTTTACGTTTCTAAATTTCTTTGTAGATAATGACAAAAACAAGATTGAAGATATTAAAAAAAAGCTGATACCAATATATTCTACTATAAATTTAGGAAAATTTGGGAATGATAAATCAAAACTGGATCTACTTAGGAAATCCATAAATTATAGAATTTCTAAAATTGGTATTTTATAATATATATTTTTTTATATTAATTTTAAGTGATGGGTTCTCTGCTTTCATTTAGAATTATCTTGCTTATCTATAATTATATAGATAGGATTTTAAATAGTGTTGTGCTTAATTATTATTTAATAATTTACAAATAGAATTGTTCTGTTCCTTGCAAAAGATACAGTATTATATTATGACTTTGATGTTTTCCTCTCCAATAAATGCATTTTTGTCTCCAATTAAAACTAAAAATCTAATTTATGAGGGGTGATCAAAAAGTAAGGTTACAAAGCTTGCAGTGAAACGTGTAAATTTTATTTCATACAACCAATACAGCCAACTGATAGTACATACATTAGGTTATTTTTCGACATAGTCTCCATATTGGTTTAGGCATTTGTCACTTTGTGGGATAGTTTGAATATTCCCTCCTGGTAATTAAATCCTGTCCTTGCATGTTCAGCAATGTTGTCACGAAGTGTTTCACATCCTCGTCTGAAGTGAATCGTCGGTCTCCTAGGTGCTCCTTCAAGTGAGGAAAGAGGGTCGTCGGTCCTAGGTGCTCCTTCAAGTGAGGAAAGAGGTGAAAGTCGCTTGGAGAGAGGTCCAGGCTGTAGGGAAGGTGTTCAATGATGTCCCAGTGAAACTGCTTCTACCGGCCGCAAACTTTCGACACCATTCTGCAACATGCTGACGAGACATTACAGTCTCTCTGTAAACCTCTACCAGCTGCCAGTGAATTTCAGCCATAGTTACATGTTTCACCCACAGAAATCGAATAACTGAGCGGATTTCTTCACGAGACCAGTTTTCCAAACGTTTCGCCATTTGTGTTAACCTACAACTAGCGCTGTAGGTGGCGGGTGACTGAAACTCTGCACAGTTGCCGACCGCATGTATTAGAATTACCGCACACTACTAATAACAGACGAAACTCCAGGAATATCGGTCTTGTAACCTTAGTTTTTGATCACTCCTCGTATTTATATAATAAAGATTTTCTTTCTGTAATTAAATCTCTTAAATAATCTTATAAGGACAGGTCAAGAGAAGTTCTCTTTTAACATCTTATAAGGAATTAGGTTTATTGAAAAAAATAAGATAAACTTGCATTTTTTGGATAGATATATTGATAATCAGGAATTAGCATTGAAAAAAATTAAAATTTATGCATGCTTTCTAATGAAAAATTCAATAAAATTCTGCTTCATACAATAATGTTGTTATGCAATTATAAAATTGCATAATAACATATAAAGTTGTGCAATTAACATAAGTTATTATGTTAAAATTCAAGAATTTCTGAAGTGAAAAATCTTAAAAACAATTCCAGTTCCTGCATTGTAACATTAATTATTAAATGCTAGCTCATTTAAAATTTAAAAATAAAATTACAGAAAATATTTTATATAAAATTGAATTTACATAAATTGGGGAATGGCTGTATATGGTAAACTGATTCCATATTTATATATCAAAACAGGTGAATGGCTCTCATAAAGTATACTGATTTATGTAATTTTTGAATAAATAAACAATCAATTTTTACACTTTTCATTATGACTTATTTCTGTAGAATATATATATTATTTATATTTGTTTTTGTCAACTTAAGGAGAATGATATATGAATTTATTACCATTTTCCTTAATATCTCTTTCCACGTTCTATAAGATAATGTATATAAGTAGTTTTTTTTTTAAATAAAATTTTAGTTTTATGTTCTTTTATACTTTCTTGAAATGCATTTGATGTTATCTCTAATCAATTCAGTTGCATATTGTTTTGGATAGTACATATATTAATTTGCATCAAATGGGAAAATATCTTTCTTATTATATGACACTTAAAGATTGTACTTTTCTGACATAATATTAAAATATCAATACTTTCTGCTATTAGGTATTTTATTTGTATTATTGCCTTGGAATAAACCTGTTTAAAAATTTCTCAAAATGTACAACTTACTAATGATGTTTTTTCTTAATAACATGAATTATATTTTTAGAAAAATTATTCCATATTCATCGAATAACTATGCTTGATTATATATTCTTTTAGTAACAATCTGAACAAAGCTATTACAATATGAAAAAGTTCTAAGATGTCATTTTTATTAATTAAATTATTATTTTATGAAGTTGCATTTTCTCTATTAATTATAAAAGATTTATTAGTGTATTATAAAACAATAATGAAAAGGTTAAATATAATTTATTATTCTAATATTATATAAATAAATTCTAATTTTATATAAATATTCATTTGAAAAATGCTAAAGTAGAATTTCATATTTATTTAGATGGTAGCAGACCAGGATCAGTTACAGAAATAAGAGAAAATGCTCAAAAAACAAGGCAAGTATTATGATTCGAAATTAAAATATTTTTATTTGAATTGTTGAATATTTTTATTTGAAGTTAACCAAACCAATTCAGCCAAATTTCCCCTGACAGATAAAGTCTAAATTAAATTTTCTCAACTTGCCAAACTTCCTGGCGGACAAAATCCTATATTAAATTTTTCTGATTATTTTTGAATTAAAGCTATGGTGCCACCATCTGTTGAGTTAATAATTAGTTAAATTTAGAATTTAGTACTAAGGTGGCGCCATCTAGTAATTAATGATTATACTGTAATTTTTAAATTAATTTTTCCCGAAATAAAATTTTGCCACCGCACTGGACTCAAATCGGGATCTTTGGGATAGCGCCCCAACTCTTTAACCAGTTAGACCATGGTGACCTATGGCAGAATTCCATTTCGGGAAGCCATGGTCTAACTGGTTAAGGCGTTGGGGCGCTATCCCAAAGATCCCGATTTGAGTCCAGTGCGGTGGCAAAATTTTATTTCGGGAAAAATTAATTTAAAAATTACAGTATAATCATTAATTACTAGATGGCGCCACCTTAGTACTAAATTCTAAATTTAATTAATTATTAACTCAACAGATGGTGGCACCATAGCTTTAATTCAAAAATAATCGTTAGAAAAATTTAATTTAGATTTTATCCACCAGGGGAAATTTGTCTGAATTGGTTTGGTTAATTTGAAATAGTTAATCCCCTGATTAGTGTTGATATGAGTATTTTTATTTAAACTTTAAAATTATTTTAATTTCTTTTTTTTTTCCTACTGGAAAATCCTTCAGATTTTATGCAGACATTTATCTAAAACAAACTATGTTAACTATATCTAAAACAATTATATTATAAATGTTAGTTTACTTATAAATTCCTATTCCTAGCATTTAGGCAGGATACTGATATGAAAAAAATTTATTAGTTGCAAATTACATTCAGGATATAAACACAAAAATGTTTTCAGTCTATACAACCCTCATCAGCTATATATACTATACATATATATTATGTAAGGCTTAATAACAAAAACATTAAAAATTAAATGGAAATAATCAAACAGAACAACATAAAAGTTCTGCAGATTTGACTGAAAAAAGTAATAAACATTTGTATCATTGTGTATGTTGCATATAAATCATAATTAAAAGTAGGAAATCTCAGAGAATGACAGTCACTAAATTTATTTTGTATTAATAATATATAATATGTCATTAATAATTAAAATTGTAAATTAAAAGCTGCAATTACAATAATAATAAAATAAAAAGTAAATAAAATAATAAAATAAAATATTTTTATTATTTATTTTTTTTCAGCTTTTAATTTACTATTTTTACTAAATAGCGTAATTTTGTAATAATTATAAACTGTTTTGATATTTTTTTTTTAATAAGAGCAAACAGAATCATCTAAAATATATTAGATTTTAAAATATTACATTCTTTCTCTCAATTTTCAGTTTAATTATGTTTTAAAGTAAACTTATTTAATTTTTACAGCATTGATTCTAATGCATCAGAAGCAAATGTAAGCATTTATTTAAATTTATTATCATCTTTCATTGTCCTTAATAATGATTAAAAATAATAATAATTTTAAAAATTTTTTTAGACCGAATGTAGTACACCTGCTTCTGTCATAAATTCAAAATATTTTCGGCCGTCCAATACAGATAGCATCGAAAAATTTGAGAGATTAAGCAATGCAAATTCAAAATGTGGTATTTCAGATATCGCTGACTTAGATAGACTTTCTACTGAAGTATATAATTTGACTTCTTTTTAGCTACTTTTATTTATATAATGTTTCATATAATTTATTCTGAATAATTTATTTTATAAATATAGGTTAATTTCTTGGAAGATGAAATACTTTCCAGATCAACAACATATGGTGCTTATGGATTTGATCACAATACATTTAGAATAGATAAGAAACTCGTAACAAATTTGGAACAAGAAACCTCCCCAGCATCAGACATATCAGATATTGGACAATTAAATTTAAATAATATCACTAATATTTTACATTCAACTGATATTGATAATAAAATTAAACATAAATCATTTCAAGAAATTGATGAAATAGACATAGTTTCAAGAATTTCAGCAAAATTAGGTTTGTCAGGTAATACAATGTATTAGTAATATTAAATTAATATTTATAGTAGTATTATCTAAATTAATTTCTAAACATACATTAGGTGTGGCAAAAAATAAAAAAAGCAATCCCATTAGAAAAGCTGAAAAAGAGAACGAAGTATCCATAGTATATCCAACAGAAGATGGAAACTTTGTTACTGATCTAGCATTTAAATCTGATTTGAAAAAACAGATGAGTGGCGAGATTTTTTCTGAGAGCAATTTTTGTAAAATTGCCCTGTCAGATTCAGAAGAATTCTTTTCTTCAGGTAATTTCTGGCCATTTTACACTGCCAAATAAATTCATAAAATTCACAAACAGCACTACGGTAGATTTTGTAGAAGCGCTTTCGATTTTTATTAAAATCCTCCTCAGAAAAACTTACAAATTCTAAAAAGAATTTGTAAGTTTTAAAAAATTTTTTAAAGTATAGC
This sequence comes from Olivierus martensii, assembly GCA_000484575.1. Lineage (NCBI taxonomy): Eukaryota > Metazoa > Arthropoda > Arachnida > Scorpiones > Buthidae > Olivierus > Olivierus martensii. The sequence continues at coordinate 105,056 of AYEL01085435.1, read as the reverse complement.
TGAGGAGGATTTTAAAGAAATTTTCTGCAAAGTTGTATTTAATGGTGTTAATTGCACAGGTGAATAGTATTCCTGCCATAGTGCTTTTTGTGAATTTTATAATAATATAACATGTTTGACAAAACATTTCATCATATTTATTTGATATATAAATTGATCTTATTACAGATGAAGCTGCAAAAATATTGGCTAAAGATGAAAAAGATTTTGAAAGAGATCATATGTTTGAGGTAATAATTTATAAGTTTTAATAATTTTCCATTAATACAAAACATGTTCACATCTTGTTGAAAGGCCTCTTTCTTGTATATATTATAAATATGGATATGTAATTTGTAATATCATTGTAATGATACCATCAGAGTGAAATCATGCATTAGTGCTGTTTTGCAGCATCACCATGTATTTATTAAAAAGAATGAAAAGAAAAAAAGTCAGATAGAATGATGATATTTCAAAATAAAATATATTTCAAACATATTAAATTTAACATATAAAAGCCAACACATTGAACATTGCTATATAAATATTGATTTTGTTATAATGCTATTTACTTATTAAAAAGGGAAGAAAAAGAAAAAATTTAACTAGTTTGTTTTATAAAATTTCCTGACATTACTCCAAGAATTTTCTCAGTATGACAATGTCGTTCTGGCAGCACGTTTGTACATATAGATAGTCCTCAACTTACAACAGTGATATCATTGATAAATTTTATTATTAGTCTTGGGTTTGATTTCCAGATCCAGTGGTCTGATATATGGAAAGCATCCTTTTTTGTGTCTGATTCTTGTAGTTTTTGTTTTTATGAGTACTAAGATAATATATAATATTCTAGCAAACATGATTAATGAAAAATCTAATTTTGGGCATTTCCAACTTGTCAAAAATAGTATGAATACTATTTCCAGCTTATGATGGCAGTGTTCAGAATGTTTAGAACCAGATTCCATTGCAAGTCAGTGACTATTAATATTTCTATTTTCACCTGTTAAGTCAGTGATATCATATGCCAATAATTTTTTATAAAGTTTTATTGTTACATTATAATGATAGCACATATTGATGATTATATAATAATGAATTGTTATATTATGATTATGTCATATCATTGTAATTATGATGTCATCTCAAATTCAAACAATTCTATCTTCATCCCATAAGACCCATTAGATGATCTTAATCCAAAGTACGCTATGTAAATCATAGATTATAGAAAGTCGCTATGCAAAATTTTGTCTTGATAGATAGAACAATATCAATGCATGCAGAGCACACAGCTAAACATTATACAGGTAATTAGTTTTAGTAACAACCAGGGTCTGAACCCAGACTTCTCCAGAAAAACTCGGAATTCAATTCAAATCCTCCAAGATGAGAGTAAGCACATAAATTACATGGTAAGTGACTGCTTTACCATGTAATTTATGTGCTTATTCTTTAACCTTTTGAGTATTATGGCTGTTTTGTAAGCCTAAATTTAAAACTTAAAATTATGAAATTTCACTTAATTTTCATCAAAATCTTTTAAAATTTTCAGTATTTGCAGATTTTGTTCTCTTTCTAACAGCATAAGCATTTTTTTTTTATTTTTTCCTTTCATAACTTTTTGTTATATTTATAAGATTGGCAAAAATACAATTTTTTTTTATATGCAAATTTAGCCGTCTAATGAAATATTAATAGTTGATATTTTAGATAACAACAAATCTTTTGAACAAAATGAGCCATGAAAGAAGAAATTCAACCAAAAATTTCAGAAATTATTCATTAAAAACTACGAGCTACATAACGTTGATTGAAGTTAAATCATATAATTATTAAAAAACTTATATGAATTCATTGAAATATTGTCATTATTATTATTATTATTATTATTTCGTAACTTGTAGTTATTAACTTGTTCTTACTTCATTTACATAATTTTTAGCAGCATTTTTTATAAATTTTATTCATATGAAATAATTCTAATATATATGAAAATGGCCTCATCTGGTACAAAAACAGCTATACTATATTCTCTGTTCCTCTAATTGGACTGTTGCTGGTGTATTGTAACTCCAGATCTATCACCACTTATCCATGTCCAAATAAGCTTGACTGCAATTAACTGGGAAAGGAGTGGCTATAATAAAACAAAATGCCATGCCCTTTTAAATGGCCTGAAGTTGTTTACGTTTCATTTTTAGCAATTTTCTCATAAATTTTTGTTGAAATTAAGACAAAAAATGAATGATTACAATATATATTTAATAGTATTTTAACAGAATGATTATTTTCTTATTATCTACAATATTTTTTTTTATTTAGCTTATTTGAAGAAAAATTAGATTTTTTTCCAAAAATTTTCAAAATATTTATCAAATAGCATGATCAAAATGGTTTGGTAGGTTTGATTATAAAGTCGACAGGACATGATAGAGTTTCAAATTCTTTCAATTCATTCAAATAAAAACAACGTTTGTTTACATGTAAGTTTTAAAAAATATTTCGGCAACTCCAAAAGTTTATGACTCACCATCTAAGGGGCATATTTTCACTGATTACACACGAAAATACTGATTTGAAAAAGCTGTATTAATAAAATCAGGACTGAATTATTTTATATCCTTTTTATTCCACCATCTTGATGTATATACACGGTACAGATACTCAGCGGATTAATGTAACTATTTTTAATGTTATATCATTGATGACACACTAGTACTATATAAAGTAAGTCTGATATACATATGTTTTGACTTATGTAATGTTTCATGGAACAGTTCTCCTATGTAACTTGGGGACTGCCTATATATAAATTTACAGAAATAATTTAATATATTATCCCACATATTTCAAGGCATCAAAAGTATACCAAAAAAGAGAGTAATATATGCAAATAAAATATGATATTTTTGACTGATTTATAATATGAATATTTTTTATTGATATTCATAATTTATTTTAGGGAGAAAATGTAAGAAATCCAAGTTTACTCAGTATGAATAGTAGTTGGAATCCTACAGGGAAACAAGATATTACACGTCCATCTTGGTTTTCTGATAAAATGAATGAAGATAAATCTTATATGAGAATATCCATTGGACAGTTTATGCAAGCAAGAACAGAAGTTCTTGGATCACTTGCTGGTGACAGTAAGGAAAGAGTATGTAATAATCAAATATAATTAATTCATAATCCATGATATCATTTCTTATAATTAGTAAATTAAATAAGTACAGTTTTAATGCTAATAAAATTTTAAAAAAATTGTAAATCATATCTTTTGTTTAAAAAATTATTTTGAACTGAAACAAGTAATCAACTTTAGTTCCTTCTGTTTTATAATTAAATGTGTTTAAGTTAAAAAAAAATGTTTCTTGGCATTAAAGATGTATTTATCAAAGTTTGCATATTTAACATATTGTTAAATTAATATTATAGAGCTATGGTAGTCATCACTATCGTAAGTTCTCAACAAATACATCAATGTCATAAGTTGAGGACTTATGATAGTGATGTATCAGTTCATTGAGTCTTATGACTGATCACTGCAATTCACAAGCATAGATTCATGGATGATTATCTAATATAATGACACTTTTCATTTTGTGTTTATAAAATATTTCTAAGATTCTGCTATAATGAATAATGGCAGTTATATTCAATAGATACAATATACATATAAGGTATTTTGAACACACTGACTTATAATATAGTAGGTGGAATTAAATGCTATGTGAATCAAAAATTATTGTGCAGTTAAAATATAATTTATATTTTTTATGTAATTATAACTCTTATGATATCTGTTGGCCAGATGGCCATGTGGTAAAGCTTTGGCTTACCATCCTGGAGGATCAAGATCCCACACCTCCAGTTTTCATGAGGGGTCTGGGCCCAGCCCGTTGAACCCCATTCTTTAACCTTCTGGTTTGATCCTATCATAGGTGTTGGCCAGCCTGTGGTGGGCTCTATAAGTGGCCATCGCCAGATAAAGAATATTCCATGAGGATATGGCATATTAACCAAACCAATCTAACCTAACCTTATGATATCCTGTATTAATTCACATAAATTATTTCTTTTTCATATTTTTGAACTATGAAGTTTTAGAGAAAATTATGCTAATTTTATAGAAATTTTAATTTAGCCAAAATAAAAGATAAGTTATTTTTAAATTTGTAAAATATAAGTCTCCTTATATTCTCTGAAATAAATTGATATAATCTCTGAAATAAATTGAACTGTAAGTTGAGGTTTTCTTGAAAAAATTTCTGTATATGTTGTTAATGAAATAACAAAGTATACCAAAATTTACAATATAAGATTTACAAAATATTTTCTTCTAGATTAATTTTATTATTCTCATATAAAATCTAATTTCAGTTTGAAATGATATTTGTAAAAGCCAATCTTTTCTTTTATTATTTAAAAAAATTTTTTTAAAATTACCATATTTTTTCCAATTGATTATTCTGATGATGAGAATGCATATCTTATGACACGGAATGTAAATATGCTATGCTTTTATTATATTTACTTTTAGCTATTTACAGGCATATCTCACTAATATAGCTATTAGTAATATACTTACTAATAGCCATATGCATTAACAAAAATCAACAAAATTACTGCAATTTTCCCCCATGATTTCCTTTAGTAATTAGCATATTTGTTAATTACAAGATGGTGCTAATGTTAGTCTAAATTTACAGGCATATCTCACTAATATAGCTATTAGTAATATACTTACTAATAGCCATATGCAATTTTCCCCCATGATTTCCTTTAATAATTAGCATATTTGTTAATTACAAGATGGTGCTAATGTTAGTCTACATCAGGCATGTTAAACTCATTTTAATTCAAGGGCCATTTAATGAGCCTATAAGATTGCAGCAGGCCATATCACATTTAAATTTTTTTTTAATTACATTTTAGAGTAAGGATTTAGAAATGTAGAGACTTCCTTTTATCCATTTCGATACTTTTTAAAAGAGAAAATTCTGTACTACTGTATACTGTATGTATATGATAGCAAAGCTGAATAATAGTAATGTTAAATAGTTAACGGCAATAAAACCCATCTTTCTGATGTTTCACCCCTTCAAAATCATGTGACTGTTCTTGGCTACTACTCGTCCGGTTTTACTAATTGAAAATTAACAGTACTTTCCATTAAAATTTTATAAATTCAAATATCTATAATTATTTACATTTTTTAAATAAGTTAATAACACAACAAATAAATTTTTAACAAGCCCATTAGCATGTCCTTCAAAGAACGATTGTTTGGAACTTGATTATTGTATATTTGTCTATCCAAAAAAAATAACTGAAAAACGGTATCATTTTTATAAGTCACACTAATCAAATATCACATTATTCAAACTCGCACTAATCAAAGCCTATCTGTATTATAAAAAATATAATTACTACATAATTGCTTTTAATTATACATATTTTTTTTATTTAATTCCTCGCTATCAATCTTTAATTTTCTATTAAATGTTAAGTCTCATTTTCTGTTCAAAAACAAAAGCTTTCATTAAAATTTTATAAGTTCAAATAACCATAATTATTAACATTTTTTAAATAAATTAATAACACAACAAATAACTCTAACAAGTCTGCTAGCACATACTCTTACATGTCCTTCAAAGAAGGATTGTTTGGAACTTGATCATTGTATTTGTCAATCCAAAAAAAAAAAAAAATACATGTTCTCATTCATGGCTTTTTTTTATTTTGGTAAGAAATTTTGCACAAAACGATGTAGTCCTTGCAAGAAAGCACTTTTGTTTCATCGACCTGAAAGATCAGTGTCATCTATATGTTTCAATAAGGCAAATCAAAAAAAATCTTGTATAATTACATTTCATTAAAATCAAACTAGTACATCATAGTATATATTGTTGTGAAGCGATAGTTACTTCCTGTTTTTTCATAACATATTGTTCTCATTTTCAATTTAGTTAAGTGTTAAGGACCACAAAAAAAAATCACATCGAGAGCTGCTTGTGGCCTGCAGGCTGCCAGTTTGACACCCCTGGTCTAAATGATATTGAAATTTAATAAATGCTTTTTTACTTTCATGTTAAAATGTAAAATGTTATAGAAATTGATTATATATTATATGAAATATATTTAATTTCATAAGAGGAAAGATGATGAGTAAACAAAAACTAGCACTGTCTGCAGTAATCTATCACAGTCTCTTTTTGTTTACTCATAAGTATTCAAGTCAAGCAGTAGTTTTCTAGATTGTTATAAATGGAAAGATTTATAATATTTCTTTTTTTCTTTTGTATTATAAGCTTGGTGGCTAAATTTTGATTGCCCCCTTTCCACACAAATAGAGTACTAAGAGAGTAGTAGTACTCTATTTGAGTGGAAAGGGGCCATACAAAAGGAAAAAAAAAGAAAAGAAATATTAATATAAATTTTTATAAATTTGATAATTAAAATTAATTAAATATCATGTCAAAAATATTACATGCTTGGATGTAGCATTCAAATTTGATGGTTTACATTGTAAAATACAAATAAAACTTGATTATTTAAAAAGTGCAAAAAATAATAAAATACTGTAATTATCAAGTATTCTTACAGGATATATATATATTCTTATAAATGAGTTGTTTATTATAAGTAAAACTTATTTCTGTTTAATGATAAAATATAACTAATAATGCTAACAACTACATTAAACAAGTTAGGGAAATAATCTGATATTAATATTTCAGGTTCTTATCTTTTTCAATAAAAATTAAATATTTAAACCACTTAAATAATCATAAACTATCAAGGTCTGCTGCCTCTAAGAAATACAAGGAATCCAGAAGCATTTTAAGCGGGAAAAATACAAAATTTTATTATTAGATATTATATATATACATTATTAGATGATCATTTGAGAGAAGTGGCTGAGGAGGCCTAGAAGGCTAAAAACATTACTGGAGGTTATTAATAGTGTATGTACTAAATATTTAATAATAAAATTGTATATTTTTCCTGCTTAAAGTGCTTATGGATTCTTTGTACACTTAAATAATATAAGACTTTTACTTAGTGTCTACAGTAAGACAATTCATTAAGATAAACTGTTTATCTTACTTTGCCAAAACAGAATGCTGTTTATCTTACTGATTTCATTTATTGTTTACTTTTATTTAAACCATTTATAAATGCAGATTTAGATTGGAGAATTGGTATACATATTTCTCTTATCATTTTTCAAAAATATATATCAATCATTTAAATTATTAGTAATACAGGTAGTCCTTGATTTATGAACAGTGTTCAGGTTTGAACCTTGCCATAAGTCATAAGTACCCAAAATTTATGAATTTCTCACTATCAGTGGCATAACCAGAATCTTTGGTACCTGGAGCAGCATTTTTTTTCCTGCTCTGCCCTTCAAAAAAAAATATCAGTTTTAACTTTCAACACACATTTTACACACATTTTCTTAAATATTAATGTCGGAAATTACACTACCTTTAGATGATATAATTTCTATTTCTAGCACTTAGATAGGATACAAAAAGCTTTATTACACTTATTATATAATCAAAGAAACATTTTCAGTCTATTCAACTCTCATCAGCTGTACATATATTACATATATCTACTATATATGACTTAATAACATTTAAGAATTAAACAGAGACTCAATTTTCTGTTTAATTCTTAAATGTTAAGTCTTACATAGTAGATATATCTGGTGAATAGTAATGATATTCCATGCTTTTAGCCCTCCATTCAGATTGGTGCCCAGGGCAGACCCATCGCCTCTGGGAACACTTATTACTCACTATTAATGTTTACTAGGAATATATACATTATGTATACTACAAGAACCAGACATAAAAAAAGGATGCTTTTCTTATATCATACCATTGGATTAGAGACTTTAACCAATGGAATTGCATTGACCTATCTCAGAATTTGTCAATGATATTACCATTATAAGTGCAAGTAGTCATAAGTTAAGGAATACCTGCATAATTTGTGTTAGAGTGCTTCTCCAGTCTTGCTGCTAATCACTTATTTTGTTGTTAATATTTACTCAATTATATCTCTATATTCTTATACATAAACATGGATTTATACTCAAAAACATTTATGATCTTATACTGTGTGACTGTGATGATTATCAGAAAATTTTCATACTTTATTATATTTACTTCTATTTGTGGTTTAAATGATATATTTATTGTTAATTAGAGATGCTGAAACTCTAGTGTTTTAGAAACTCAAGCTGATGAAATTAAAAAAAACTTAAGTTACCCAAGCTTTTTTGATAAATATTTATGAATCTAGTGCATATAAAATACATTAATTATCAGTTAACATAACTACAGCTATAATTATGAGTTTGTGCCTTAATTTGGAATATTTGAATAACCTATCAAATTGCACCAAACTCAATGATCATAAAAAATAAATGTGTGTAATAGATATTGTTAAAAAGGAAATGAAGATTAACATATAATAATCAATAATAATAATAATAATAATAATAATAATAATAAATGTTAAAACATGATAAAACCACACAAAATACAAGTAACATCATCATCAGTTCCATCAAATAAAAGAAACTACAAAAACTTAATTAACAGAAATAGTATAAAAGGTGACAACTTTTGTGACATTAAGTATAAAAATATATTAAAGAAAAACTAGGCAATATTACATCGCATTTGCATAAAACACTATTATCTGTACTATTTCATAAGAAAGGCCATAATTAAAATTCTTTCCAATAATGTTTAAATGATTAAAACAGAACAATTGATATGCCTTAAATATTTGGCCATAAAAATGTGCTTCATATAATTAAAAAAATTGTAATTTGATATTCACCTATCATGAAGTTGCAAATAAGAACCTTTGACTGTATACTATTACTAGAATTATTTTCTTTTTCTAGAATGACTGATTTTAAATATTGTATTCAGAAAATAATTTAATATTATGCAACTTTAGAATATATAATAGATGTGGTTGTCCCATGATTGCTTTGAAAATTCCAAGAACAAAATTTCTTAATTTTATAAAATAAGCAGTAAATCATAACAATAAGCAAAAAAGGGTTATATACATCATTTTGTAATCATTACTTTGGCATTTATATTTAACAATATAATTTTTTATAATTTAAACACTCTCTTTAGGAACCAATTTAAAGTACTTTTAAAAGACTAAAGCTTTACCTTATTTAAGAAATAGCTTGAGTTTTAGTCATTGTTTATTTGCAAGAAAACTTGAGCTCTCGTGATCGATAACTTGAACCGGCTACTCTACCATTGAGTAAATTAATATTATCTTAATCAGATGAGCAAATCTGTAGTTAATGTTTATTAATACAATATATCCCTTAATTAAATTATTAATTTATATAAAAAATGAATGCAAATTGAAAATTGTGAAAATTCAGCAATGCTGTAAATTTAATATCATTATTATTTATAACATCAAATTTTTATATCTTAACTAAACTTTTTTTTTATTTTTATGTAGAAATGTCAGAAATAATATTTAGGCATTAAAATAAATTATTTAATAAATTTTTTATTGACATGTTACAGATATGCAGTATAGACATATGCAGAAATTTTTCATCTTTGAAAACACAAAACTTGAAATTAGATAAATTGAGGAATTAAGTGTATGGGTATCCTCTACTTATAATTGTTTATGATAATCCTATCTTATGATTGTCTTATGATATTCTGAACTTGGTTATTTTCACAGCATATTGGCTAGAAATATTTTTTCTGTCTTATTAAAAATTTACAGCCTGCCCATAGCTGCATGATAAAGTAATCTGTTAGCATCTTGAAAGATCTGGTTCAATTCTAGATGATTTTATCACCTTGAAGGATTTGGATTCAAATATTTTTTTGTCTCTTTGTTCAATCGAGTGTTCTTCTTTCTGGTCAGTTCTCTTTCAACCCATCCTTACATTTCATTTGAAAAAATAATAATACAGTGGTACCTTGATTAACGATGGCCTTGAATAACGACGGCAATTCTGTCACCTTAAAAGATTCAGCTTATCATTGTCTATTATTATTACAAAAATTAATAGTATTGTTGATCATCTTCAACTTGCTGTTGTGAGAGTCCTGCAACATGTGACTGGTGTTTTCAGTCTTATTATCAGATTAATTCACTCCTGACACCAATATAAGGATGTCACAGCAGATGTCCAATATAAAAATGTGCATCATTAAAGTTTAGTGTATTTTTGAATAAGGGTATGAATAAGTGACACTGGGATTCAGGATGGGAGAATTGATTTGGATATGCATATAAAGCAAATAGCATATTTATTTAAAATAAACAGGAAATAAAACATATTAACATTTCCTTCAAGAGAGCTATTTGACATGAAAGATTATACCATGGAGAGAGAGTAAAAAAAATGTACTTCAATCCTTTATTATACACTCAGCCCTCGATTTACACGGTAGATACGTTCCTGGAAAAATCGTGCAAATTAAAACCGTGTAAAACGAGACACAGAATTCATACAAAATAGAAGGATATGTTGAAACCATGTAAAACGAGATGCAGAATTCATACAAAATAGAAGGATATGTTCAATTAAATTGTAAAGATGCAGAATTCATACAAAATAAATATGTTCAATTAAACTGTAAACCAATCGATCTAAAGAAGATAAAGAAAAGTCGAGGATATGTTCTTTATAACTTCTAATAGAAGGATATGTTCAATTAAACTGTAAACCGTGTAAATCAATCTATAGAAGGTAAAGAAAAGTGAGGATATGTTCTTTATAACCGTGTAAAATGAGATAAGAATTAAAGAAAAAAAAGGGGATTGGTTCATTAATTTTTAGACAGGATATGTTCTTTATAACCGTGTAAAATGAGATAAGGATTAAAGGATGTTCTTTATAACCGTGTAAAATGAGATAAGGATTAAAGGGAAAAAATTGGTTCATTAATTTTAGACAATTTAATTCTTATACTTTTTCAATTTATTTTTGAAAATGAAAACATAACATTAATTAACATTGAATACGGTACAAAAAAAAATTAACAATATTCCATACAAATAAAAACAATAAAAGCATTCAAACATAAATAGGCGAGCTGCGAGCGTGAGTTGAGTTTAGTTGAACTGCAAGATTTGGACAGTAAAAGTTAATAGTGAACGATAAATTGTGAAATCAGCGAGACTTGGACAGTAAAAGTTAATAGTGAGCAATAAATTGTGAAAATAAGTGGACTAAGAAGAACTGTGAGTTATTCTGAATTAAAGACATAAATTAGTATTATGAGACTTAGACAGTAAAAGTTAATAGTGAGCGATAAATTGTGAAAGCGAAAGTGGAGAAGAACTGTGAATTATTCTGAAATAAAGACATAAATTAGTGTTGTATGAGATGGTAAAAGTTAATAGTGAGCGATAAATTGTGAAAGTGAAAGTGAACTAAGAAGAACTGTCAGTTATTCTGAAATAAAGACATAAAGTATTGTATGAGATAATTATAGGATTTTGTATTGAATTTAGTTATAGTGAAACAAGATTATTTTATTTTATGATTTTGTATTGAATTTAGTTATAGGGAAACAAGATTATTTTGTTTTGTGTCTTTATTGGAATATTTAGTTATAGTGAAACAAGATTATTTTGTTTTGTGTGAATAAATTGTACTATACATAGTGAAACAAAATTATTTTGTTTTGTGTGAATAAATTGGATTATACAAAATATAGCTGCATTCACTCTTTATTAATCTCTACAAATTTGTAAACCCACAAAATGCGACAATATGATACTCTCTTAATTTATAAATGACATAATGCAAAACAGTCAAAATAAAACCCCAAAAAGTTTTTTGTTTTCATTTAAAAACCGTGTAAAAGCAAAACTGTGCAAATTGAGGGCTAGGTATACTTTGTCTTTGTTCCCTAGCCCTTGTCAGACATCCACTGACAGGGCAGGACATGGAATCATCCTTCGCTGCTACATTTTTCCCACCTTCTGTGTCGAGTCTCAGGGCAAACTGATTTATTTGTGTTGGTCTATTTCTATTCTGAGTAAATTCATTGGCCTTCTCTTTCACCTTTTTCCCAGGGAAAGATGACATCTTCTGTTTACTCCTTTTTTTCTTTTCTTTTTTTTTTATTTGTCTTTTGCGACTACTGCATGTAACTCTCACCTCTTTATTTGATCATATATTTTCTATTATTTATTATTTTTTCTTTATATTGTGGAGGCAAGGTTTTCTGAGCCAGGTAGAATGATATTTTTATCGTTTGTTTACTTTTATGATGTCACTCAGTTCATTTTTCCCAGGGAAAGATGACATCTTCTGTTTACTCCTTTTTTTCTTTTCTTTTTTTTTGATTTGTTTTTTGCGGTAACTCTCACCTCTTTATTTGATCATATATTTTCTATTATTTATTATTTTTTCTTTATATTGTGGAGGCAAGGTTCTCTGAGCCAGGTAGAATGATATTTTTATCGTTTGTTTACTTTTATGATATCACTCAGTTTAAATTCCTTTCGTAATTTTTCAATGAGGTGGGGGAGTGACACCTTGCATCTGACCTGAATTCTGGGACTCCATCACTGTTTTTTATCTATTTTTATCAAAATATAATACCATCATGAGTACAAGTGGTGCTCTACTTACTAGAATACTTGTTTATTACAATAATTTAATTTTTTAAATTAATAATATATATACTTCACTTAAAATTAACTAGGGAAATAAACCAAAATATTCCAAATATTACTAATATATATTAATGGTGCTTTATGATGCTTTAGAGAAAAAAAAATAAAAATAGTATATTACATTATACACTTTGTGAATATTAAAAACTTCCATATTTAATCAGATTCTATATAACAGGTGGCCAAATTTCATGTCATTATGAGCCACATAGGAGAATCTCAAATACCTGAGAACAACAATCAGTTTATTTTTGGATAATCTTAACAATGGTTCAAAAGTTGTTTATTACAGGTAGGCCTCAATTAGTGTGAATAATGGGTCCCACGAATTTCTCACACTACTCGAATTCACACTATTCGAAGTATTAACTATATGTAAAATATGGTAATTGGTTCTTGCTTTGTGAGATTCCAGCCGTTAGCCAACCTCACGATGAATAACCACAATACTAACTGTTTAAGAAATATAACTAATAAAAATTCAACAGCTCAATCAAGTGAAAAAATAACATAAAATTTAAAGTTATTACCTTAGAACTTTCAGCTTAATTAAGCCATCATCAGCAGTTGGTTTTTTACAAATAAGAATAAATCATTAGAATACATTTAAAAATTTGAAAATTAAATAATAAATACAGATATAAAATAAATAAGATTAAATTATATAGGAAATATATATATTGTTGTATATAAATTAATTTTTCTTTTTCTTTATAGTCTATTTATATAATTTAATCTTATTTATTTTATATCTGTATTTATTATTTAATTTTCAAATTTTTAAATGAATTCTAATGATTTATTCGTATTTGTAAAAAACCAACCACTGATGATGGCTTAATTAAGCCGAAAGTTTTATGGTAATAAATTTAAATTTTGTGTTGTTTTTTCACTTGATTGAGCTGTTGAATTTTTATTAGTTATATTTAAGAAGAAAAGTGAAAAGTAAACTAGTATTATTATAAACATTTTTTTAAGTGTGAGATTCCGGCCATTAGCTAACTTCAGCATAACTCTTAAACAGTTAGTGTTAAGTTTATTGTAAATATTATTTTCATATTTTACATCATTGTTCATCATCTAAATTAATAACTTATTATTTTCATATTTTACATCATTGTTCATTATCTAAATTAATAACTTACCAGGAATTGCATTTACATCATTGTTCATCATCTAAATTAATAACTTACCAGGAATTGCGAATTTTACTCGTTGTTCATCATCTAAATTAATAACTTACCAGGAATTGTGCATCATTGTTCATCATCTAAATTAATAACTTACCAGGAATTGCGTCCTTATAACCACAATACTAACTGTTTAAAATATATTTATTTTCACTTTTATCGTTGTTCATCATCTAAATTAATAACTTACTAGGAATTGCATCTCATGCCATCAAAAAACCAACCATTTCATATTTTACATCATTGTTCATCATCTAAATTAATAACTTACCAAATCATATTTTACATCGTTGTTCATCATCTAAATTAATAATTTACCAGGATTTGCATCTCATACCAATAACCACAATAAACTCACAGCACTAACTGTTTAAGAAATATTTATTTTCATATTTTACATCGTTGACACTAACTTAAGAAATATTTATTTTCATATTTTACATCGTTGTTCATCATCTAAATTAATAACTATTTATTTTCATATTTTACATTGTTGTTCATCATCTAAATTAATAACTTACCAGGAATTGTGTTTTACATCATTGTTCATTATCTAAATTAATAACTTACCAGGAATTGCATTTACATCATTGTTCATCATCTAAATTAATAACTTACCAGGAATTGCGAATTTTACTCGTTGTTCATCATCTAAATTAATAACTTACCAGGAATTGTGCATCATTGTTCATCATCTAAATTAATAACTTACCAGGAATTGCGTCCAACCATAATACTAACTGTTTAAGAAATATTTATTTTCATATTTTACGTTATAACCACAATACTAACTGTTTAAAATATATTTATTTTCACATTTTACATCATTGTTCATTATCTAAATTAATAACTTACCAGGAATTGCATTTACATCATTGTTCATCATCTAAATTAATAACTTACCAGGAATTGCGAATTTTACTCGTTGTTCATCATCTAAATTAATAACTTACCAGGAATTGTGTTTTACATCATTGTTCATTATCTAAATTAATAACTTACCAGGAATTGCATTTACATCATTGTTCATCATCTAAATTAATAACTTACCAGGAATTGCGAATTTTACTCGTTGTTCATCATCTAAATTAATAACTTACCAGGAATTGTGCATCATTGTTCATCATCTAAATTAATAACTTACCAGGAATTGCGTCCAACCATAATACTAACTGTTTAAGAAATATTTATTTTCATATTTTACGTTATAACCACAATACTAACTGTTTAAAATATATTTATTTTCATATTTTACATCGTTGTTCATCATCTAAATTAATAACTATTATTTTCATATTTTACATCATTGTTCATCATCTAAATTAATAACTTATTATTTTCATATTTTATCGTTGTTCATCATCTAAATTAATAACTTACTAGGAATTGCATCTCATGCCATCAAAAAACCAACCATTTCATATTTTACATCATTGTTCATCATCTAAATTAATAACTTACCAAATCATATTTTACATCGTTGTTCATCATCTAAATTAATAATTTACCAGGATTTGCATCTCATACCATATTTTACATCGTTGTTCATCATCTAAATTAATAACTTACCAGGAATAACCAAACAGCCAAATCAAAACCAAAATAGTGAATAGAGTGCCACTTTTATGTCACTCAATCACATCCATTTTTTGCTGAAGCATAATCACTAACCTCTTCTTTTTTCTGTTACCTGTTTTATCATTTTGTAGCATAATCACTAACCTCTTCTTTTTTTCGTTTCCTGTTTTATCATCAGAAGTATTCTTCCTTTTATCCATTTCGATACTTTTTAAAAGAGAAAATTCTTTTACTATACTGTATATATATATAGTATGATAACAAAGCTGAATAATAGTAATGTTAAATAGCTAATGCCAAAAAAGCCCATCTTTCTGGCATGTTAAACAGTTAACGGAAAAAAGCCCATCTTTCTGATGTTTCACCCTTCGTGTGGGCAAAAAGCCCATCTTTCTGATGTTTCATCCCTTCAAAATCGTGTGACCCGTTCTTGGACTGCTCCTCATCTTCACCCCTTCAAAGCCAAGTGACTGTTCTTGGACTGCTCCTTGTCCCCCCTTCAAAGCCAAGTGACTGTTCTTGGACTGCTCCTTGTCCAGTTTCACTAACCAAAAATTAACATAAATTTGTTAATTGACATCATAAAAGGGGATGAACCTTTGTTAGTAAGACTGGTCTATGTTTACAACTTGCATTAATCGAATATTTGTTCGCACTAAGTGAAAAATGTATCATTTTTATAAGTCGCACTAATCAAATATCGCATTATTCAAACTCGCACTAATTGAGGTCTACCTGTATATATTTCACATACAATTGTTTCATATATATGCATACTACATTTTATAATAATATATTTGTAATTTGTTCATTTATTTTTTAAGTTAAATCAATATTTCCTCCAAATTCACTACTCAATTCATGGTATGGAGTCACATTGAAGATATCAAAGACTGCATGTGGCTCATGAGCCACAATTTGTCCATCATGGCCAGGACCGCCGCTAGACATTTCAGCGCTACAGGCAATTTTTTTTGGCGCTCTTACTATACTTCATTTCACGTAAGAAAATAGCGTTGGTTTAGATACGGTTATAAATTCTGCCATCTGCAAAAAAAAATATCACTTGTCAGTTATGAAACAAAATTGACAAAATTAAATTATATTTAATCATGTTTTTGATTTTGACTTTATAATTTTTAATATTCAGGTATTGTACATTTTTACAGATAAAAATATTTAGTATTGACAAATATTGGTTTCATGAATTTAAATTATGTATTTAATTCATGTAAAAACGCTCGGCTCTCAAGTGCCATCTGCTATTTTCTTACGTTAAATAGAGAGGACGTTAAGGAGAATTGTTTCTTATCAAAGATGCAAAAAACAAACTTAAATTTTCGATGTGGAAAAAATATTTGTCCGAAAAAATGCAGTCTATTTTGGACCATTACAGCTACACGTATTGAAATACATTACATTTGGCTTTACAAAATAATACCTGTATTAAATTTTAAGTAATAATGAAGTGATAGATAGTATAATGGTTTAAATAACAAACAAACAATAAACATGTTCTAATAAAAAAGAAAAACTTTATTTCAAAAAGTCCCTCTTCTTCATCTTTCATTTTATTTTTATTGGTTGCTCTAGACGCCGTGATAATGTATAATTAAAGTAAATAAAATGAAAATAGAAAAAAATAAAATAAATGAAAATTATCATTTTGCCACCTTTGTCAATTTGGCGCTACAATCGGGCCTGCTCGGCGTGTGCGTAACGGCGGCCCTGACCATGGCTATATAATTTAAAAAAACTTAAATTTCTTTTCATGTTTCTATGATGATAGTAAATTTTCATATTTTAAAATGATATATTAAGAATTTTTAATTTCTGTATAATTTTTTAATAATCATATTTATAAATAAAATTATTTTATAAATTATCAATAAATAATTCTACATTTTTTTAGACAGATTTGACAGAAATATCAAATACCTCATTTCCATCAGTTGAAATGAATGAGCTGACTATACAAGACAACAGTAACGAAATAGAAGGGTCTGTAGATGAAGGAGTAGATGATGACACCAGGTTTCAACAGAAGAATCCGTATAAGAAACAAGAACAATTGTTGCGTCTAAAACTTTTACATCAGACAGCAAAATACATTTCCATGTCCTCTGAATCTACACAGAAGCAATGTAACTGTAAGTGTGACACAAATGGTACAAAATCTTTTGCAGAAAGTGTTGCTGCTACATTAAATAAATTAGATCCAATTACTTTAGAAGATGCCAAATTAGAAATTCAACAGATACTTTGTAAATATATTAGAAGTTGTAAAACTGCATAAACTTATACTATATATATTAAATCTTGTAAAATATATTTATATTGTACACATATGATGCAAAATTTGGCAATAGAGAATTAGTATATTTTAATTTTTTATTTATTAATCATCTCATGTATATATAGATTAGAGGAAGTCAAAAATATACAGTCAAAATAGCAAATTATACAAAATTAAAATGACTGAGAGTTAAATAGAAAAGCAGAAGACTGCCCTTGCACTGCAATCATACAATGATTTATTCTACATCCCTGCAAAATCATTTCATCAGAAGTGCCATCTTCCACTCTAAAAACTAATCGAGGTTCCAGTTGTCGGAATTCGGGAAGACATAAAACAAATACGTGATGAAAACAAAGGCATTAGGTTATACTAAGATGACATCAAACTATTCCTAATACAAGAAAATCTTCCTATGACCATCTTAATTAAACTATCTGTTTCAATGTATTCATAAAAAGATACCCATCAGCTATAGAAAATGTACCCTGAAAAGATCATATCTTAGCCAGAAATGGCTACACATTCACACTATGTGAAAAGAAGTAGCCTTCTTACTTATACAATTAATTTATTCCAAAAATATCAACAACAGCATTAAATTAATTAAGGTCAGCCAGATAGCTGCATGGTAAAGCTGTGGCTTACCACCTTGGAGAATCTGGGTCGCACACCTGCAGTCTTTTAGGAGGGGTCCAGGCCCGGCTCATTGAACCCCATCATGGGTGTTCACCAGTTTGTGATGGGCTCTATAAATGGCCACCACCAGATATA
Organism: Olivierus martensii; assembly: GCA_000484575.1. Lineage (NCBI taxonomy): Eukaryota > Metazoa > Arthropoda > Arachnida > Scorpiones > Buthidae > Olivierus > Olivierus martensii. The sequence goes on along the minus strand of AYEL01085435.1, from coordinate 86,510 downwards.
GTATATCCCTCCTGTGATATGACAGCTTAACCAAACTAACCTAACCTAAATTAACTAGGCCTAATAAAAATAAAGAATAATTATTTAATAAATTTTTATTTGCATTTTATAGTCACAAAACAAAATATATATTAACATGCATTTTGGATTAGACAATTGCATAAATTTGGAATTTACTACATTATGAGTATACTTTTAAAATACTATACAAGTTGTAAAATCTGTACATAAAATTATTTTATATTTCATTAAATTATGCCAAATATTTTTATGTATATTTAAAATATATATTGCATAAAATTGCTCAATAAAAATATCAAATTGCTTATCGAAACAATGGCAGAATTTTTATTGTTTTAAAATATAACCAAATCTTTATTGATCTGTATTATAACTATTTGACAAAATTCAGGACAAAATTTTTGTTATTCAGCAGAATAGGTGTAGAAAATTATTATAGCAATAGATTTAGTTTTCCATTTTTTTTATATAAATTATCAAAAAGTACAAGCTAGTTTCCTAAATTTTAAAAAATAATTATAATATAACTAGTGGGATAATCTACTAATCAATAAAGTGTGTATTTATTTTGAAATTAGCAGATGTTTACAAATGGACAAGAAAGATTCACTATTCTTTCTGAACATCAAAAATTTGAATAATTAAGCTTGAATATTTAATTTTTAATAAATTTTCTGGTTAAATAATTTAATATTGCTGTATTTGATTTGGATATATATACATAAAGGGACCAGATGTTTTATGTTAAAATGCGGTACGTGTCCAAAAAAAAGAAAGTTTAACAAGTTTTTGAGGACACCATTTTTTAGTTGTGAGTCATTAAAATGTCTTGGATCTATGTTTCTCTTGAATATTTAATTTTTAATAAATTTTCTGGTTAAATAATTTAATATTGCTGTATTTGGTTTGGATATATATACATAAAGGGACCAGATGTTTTATGTTAAAATGTGGTACCTGTCCAAAAAAAAGAAAGTTTAACAAGTTTTTGAGGACACCATTTTTTAGTTGTGAGTCATTAAAATGTCTTGGATCTATGTTTCCATGCATTTATTAATATAAAAATTACAAAAAACACATACTTCTGATAAATTAATTAAAAAAAAATTAACATTCTTCTTTTGATGATGATAAATTAACTACACAAAATAACAGTTTCAATAAAAAAAAATATCAAAAATGATTATATGTAGATATAACCATCAATATAATGAATAATAATAAATTAATTAATTAGATTATAAGTATTTATGAAATTTTTAATAAATCTTTATTATTTGAAATATAAAATTTTTCACAGGTATTGAAAAAATTTGCACTTAATTTGTAATATTGCTTTCAACATTTCTATGCTCATCTGCGTTTTTCCTGAGATCTAAAACTTGTCGTTGCATCATTGGTGTCTAGCCAGTATAATGCAAATTCAATTATTTTCCTAATATTCCTGAATGGTATGTTGTTTGTATCAAAATAATTAAATATTTCTATTCACCTTGCATTAATGATGCACAGTGATTGGTAGATACTGCATATCCATTATTTTAATTGAATTTTAAATCAGCTGTTTGTGTAACAATCTCCATGATGATATTTTTATCATCTTCAATACTTGTCATATACAAATAGAAATATTTGTTGCCAGTTAATAACAATAGCATCATCTAGTATGACGTAGCAACTTTGTGCCATTGGAAAATATTAAAAAGATTACATGTCCAATCCAGGACAGTCCCGCATAATCCGGGACGTCTGGTCACTTTATATATACATAATATATTATCTTTTGTAATTATAACAGATTATGTTGGAAATTAATTTAAAAATAAATGATTAACCAGCATTTCTATATTAATTATTATATAATTTGGTATGATGCAATAGCCCAATTTTATATAACAAGTTATTAAATTTTTTATGTATTTAAAGGAGAAAATTATTGTTGGTAATATTTAATCTTGTTATAGATCTATGGAAAAAAAATGGCTTAGTTCAGATGTGTAATTTTCGTATTCAAATTAATTACTCATTCAGCAAAATGCTAAATTTCTTGTACTTTGCACTGTTAATCACAATAAATTTTTATAGAAGAAATTATTTAAAACGTGGTTCAAAATACCATGAAATACAGATGAATCAACATAAGCATAAAGGATCTTTTGGTCTATAAAATTTAAAATGTTAATATTAGAATAAAAGTATCAAGTGCAATACTCGAAAGATGATACATATACAAAGTGCACATTTAGAAATAACCAATAGGCCAGCACTCTATTCGGAAGTTATTAGTGAGAGGTACGCAGACAGCAAACATGATGATCTGTAAACCTCAAGGTCGGCCGGATGGCGGTGTGTAAAGCTGTAGCTTGCCACTCTGGAGGATCCGGTTTCAAATCCGGGTCCCACACCCCGTTTTTCAGGAGGGTACGGGCTCGGCCCATTGAATTTGTAAAGCTGTAGCTTGCCACTCTGGAGGATCCGGTTTCAAATCCGGGTCCCACACCCCATTTTTCAGGAGGTATGGGCTCGGCCCATTGAATCCCATCCTTCAACCATCCGGACCCCATCAAGGGTGTTGGCCAGCCTGTAATGGGCTCTATAAGTGGCCGCTGCCAGATACAGGATATCCCATGAGGATATGGCGGCTTAATGTAACTAACCTAACCTGTAAACCTGAAGAATCTTTGGAAATACACTAAAAATATAATTGTTCTTGAGGAAAAAACAAGATAGCATTTGATAAAATATGAAACTATATGCTGAATAATTTTTTGATGAATACTAAACTATGTATTTGAATTCAAGTGTGTGTCCACTTCTAAAAATATTAGATATAAGCAATTTTTTTCGCATATCAAAGTATTTTGTAAAATGTAACTGATCTGTACATAAATCTATAATAATTATTTATCCACCACTGGTTAACCCGGATACTCTGGATAATTTATAAAAGTAGAAGAATAAAAACCATATAGCTTATGAATACATGCATTTAATGTACAAATGTATATACATATATATTTTTTTCATCTAAATTTAATTTCAGAGAGAAAAAATTTAAAATATATGTTAAATATATTTTAAAATATTAGAGCTAGGGTAAATATATTATCGTTTTGAATATTCGTGGAACGTATAAATGGTACGATATAATAAAGGAAGTTATGGAAACAGAAGCCAACAACTACTAGTAACAGATCGGAGGACAAGTCAGGTGGGCCAAACCCTCCATATTGAAGCCAACAACTACTGGTAACAGATCGGAGGACAAGGCAGGTGGGCCAAACCCTCCATATTGAAAGAAGAAGAAGAAGAAGGAAGTTATGGAAGTTTACAATTACCGAAAACGTCCACACTATTGCTTTTTACATTGAGCCTTTTACAATATTTTGGATACAGGGTAGTTATAAATTGATCCTAATCACATCTCTCTGGAGCGGGTTCTAATCGATATGTTATATTGAAATCTAATATATGCTAATTAGGCCACGGGGTTGCTATTTCCGACGAAAAATAAAATTGTTCAAATTTTTATATCAAGATGAAATTTATCCAAATAAATTTCATCTTGATGTTTTCGCTTTTTTTGTTCTTAAAAGCCCTTCTTTTGTAGTTGACGCCAGTTTTCTTTCTATAAGAATAATAATTGACGGGGCGAAAGAAAGCCTTTCACATGCTATCCATCCCTGCGGAGGGAGCAGCCGAATTGAAGAAGACGACGATCGACGGGAGGACCCACTTCATGATCATGATAAATATTTTCAATGGGTGGGACTCGAGATTCGAACCCGGGTCCTCCAGAGTGGAAAGCCGCAGCGTTTCCACATAGTCAATCCAGTCGACAAAAATTGGTCTTTATTTATAAATGTTACTATTTTATTTATACATAAAAGTCATATTTTGAGGGGCCCCGCACTAACTAGATCCAGCACTGAATGGAAAGCCGCAGCGTTTCCACATAGTCAATCCAGTCGACAAAAATTGGTCTTTATTTATACATATAAGTCATATTTTGAGGGGCCACGCACTAACTAGATCCAGCAGTGAGCATATATAAATACTTTGGAATCGGGAATGTAATGACAACAGATAATAGTCATTGAGAAACATACAAAAAACTTGGGTAGGGTTGGGAGACAGTAAACTAGGCTGGGATTATATACAGCTTTTTTGAAAATAAAGGGATATATGTTAAAAACAATAATAATAAATAAAACATATTTTGCGATTATGGTATCCTGCTTCCGCTATGCCAATGCGAGAAAACGTGAGAGAAATATATTTATTTTTATTTAGATAGACTGTCATTCAATCATGTAACTAATAACAATTTAGTTCTCACTGGCTTCTCTCTCTCTTGATAAGTATTGCTGTTATCTGTTATGAAAATACCATTATATCTTTGTAGATCGACTCTACAGCACGAAATATTGTCAAGATTAATATAATTTGTGAAATTGCAACTGAATTTTAGCCCAGGCTGTCGCCTGACTCGTCTCACCCTAGATCCGGCACTGATCCATAATACAATATGCATTACCAACTTTTATGGAAGATATCAATAAATAAAAATAATATATTTGCTTTTTGACAAGTAACACAAATAAATATGAAAAGATGTGGCTGAAAAACTTTCGGCTGTATAGAATTTTTCTTATTTATGAAATTTATAACTTTCAACCAAATCAAAATTTTCAATATGGAAAGCAAGAACAAAGACATGATTTAAAATAACTCTTTACTTTCAAAGATTTTTTTTATCTTTTTTATATATTAAAAAAATCTAGCACGCCACTAAATATTTATTAAAAACGAAAAATCTTCCAGAAATTATTGGGCATTAGTTATGTTATAAAAATCGCTAAAAACACGCCAATTTTGAAACTTTACTTAGCAAAAACTAAATTTTTTGTTGTGAGTATAATAATTTGGCCACCCACTGTATAATGATAAATTCAAAGCAGATTTTATTTTTCTAGATAAACTATAAATACTATTGTTTTCCAAATAATTTTAAGTTATTCACCACCAGGAGTAGCACTGTCACACCACATGCAAGTTGTAATAGGAAGTTTAACATTGAAAACACAGTATAATACATACAATAGTGAAGCTCAGTCTGCTACACTGAAATTCCATCCGGATCATCTGAAAATTTGTCCATTTCGAAGTTCAACTGTATAATTTAAAAAAATATATAACATTGATCGTCATTATACAATGAAACATAAATCATTTAATGATACTTTTGCTCACAGGTCTTTAATAAGTTGTGAAAAATTAGCTTCAAGAAATTGTTGCAATAACAACAAAGTGTTGTGCTGACTGCTGATATAACATGTTGCAGCCCACTTGATGTAGCAAATAAATGTATGTGACCCAGGGGGAAAAAGGTTAAGTATGACTGGCCTATACAATTATTCATTCAAGATTACATTATAACAAGAAAACAAACTTTTGATGTAGAATATTTATGAATATAAAAGAAATGGCATAAACACACTTAAATTAATAAATTAGTACACTGATGATGACTTTTTTTTTTTTTTTAATTGTAGAAAGTTTTCCTTTTTCACACAATTTACAAAATGTCTTGATGCTTCTCAAAATCAATTCTTGGATTAAATTTAACAATTTGCATATTTGATTTACTAAACTTTCAGTGCTTGTTTTAGTTCAATTTTGGTTTTAAATATTTTACAGGATATTGAAAATTATAATTTAACAATAAAGAAAGCTAAAATTCTTGGAACAAACAGAGGTCTAACTTACAATTATAGTGAAAATCAATAATTTTGCAATAATAGCAATATATTGACTGGATGGCAGATTAGTCATCAGGATGAAAGTGTGATGTATTTCCACTATAGAGTACAGTCAGTTCTTGTTATTCGCAGATTCCGTATTCGACTATTCATGAAAATTTATTTGTAACCACAAAATCGATATTTGCAGACTCCTGCTGAGCAGCGAAAATACTGTTGCCAATGTAAATCTCTCTCTCTCTCTTTAAAGGAAGTTGTTTGTTATCAAATGTAGTCTCTGAATCAATTTGCCGGAAAATTTCTTATTACCTATTCTTGCTCACTCCACAGATCGCAGGTAGTCAAAAGCCTGTTCATATCGTCCACAGATACTATGGAAGAATGTGACTCTATGCTTAAATGCAGCCTCAAATTTAGGCACCTAACTTCCGGTGCATTTACTCCTTACGCTGAAATTTTAGATCTGAGGCAAAAAGTGACGCAGTTTTTCAACGCAGTTCAGAAAGACAATGATAGTTTTTTGATGTGACAGCTGATACAATCAAAAATAAGATTTTATTTACTACATAGTTAATGTTTTTAAAATTAAATAAAGATTACTGTAATTATAATACTGTATATAGTACAATACATTGCATATATTGTAATACACATTAAATAAGGTGTTTGTAAACAGAAACACACACAAACGAAGTATAAAAATGTTGGGAAGAAAGGTTTGCAGTAATCTAACTAGCTCTATATTTCCCATAGACACAATGGTTTACTATTCGCTAATTCAGTATTCGTGAAGAATTTACAGAACATAACTACCGCAAATAGCAAGAATCGACTGCATTTATATTTAAATCCAGGGTTCATACCACCAGATTTTTTAGATGTACAATTTCAGCCCATTCCATTTCATTCTTCACCTGACTGCCCACTGTTGCTATAGGCCACTCACAACCATGGTAAATATATGCTATGCAGCTGGGCAACAAACTAATACAAAAGAAAAATAGTAGCTATGCTAGTTCAACACTAAATTTTTTAAAATTGATTTTGTTTCAATTCAAAAATGTTTCCCTGATCCAAGATTGAATTCAAACTTTTTAATGGATCTGGGCCAAACATCCAATCTGCCTATAATAAAATCCCGCTGGCTCTCTATTATATAATAGAATCTAATCCAGACAACAAAAAGCTACCAACATCTGTGATAATCAGCCAATGATTGAGAAGGAGCATTAAAAAAAATTGTTTTTGCTATACTTGACGACAGCATCTGAAGTCAGTATTGGGTTTATGAGAGAGCCAAAGATCACTACATTCATTTAAGGGTCATTCCAGCCAAATTTAAACAAAGTGGTTGCTGCATGATTTTTTGATTTTGATGAATTTTGGCATGTATGTATATTCCCAAAGTTATTATTTACTTTAAAAAATTTTAATTTCTGAGATATGAGAAAGAATGTGTGTGTAAAATTTAATTTCTGTGATATGAGAAAGAATATGTGATTTTGTTTATTCAGTGATATTTTCAACCTTTGGTTTATAAGATGCAGGAGTATTTAGATCCTAATTTTTGTGGAAAAAAAGCATCTTATACAGTATTAAAAACTACAGTATGAATTATTGACAAAATCTTTATTTAAAATTGAACCTTGATATCTCGAAAACTCTTTATGTCAAATAAAATTGAACCTTGATATCTCAAAAACTCTTTATATCAAATTTTTTTTATTCCCGTGAGATTTGAGATATCAAGGTTCTACTGCATATGACTTTGCCAATAGAGGTGCTTGGTTGATTAATAACAGATTTAAACCATTTCAAGCATTATTTAAAAATAAAAACCTCAAATGATCTGTTTGATTTGTTTTTCAAGTTTTAAATTTATATGCAATTGAATTCTTTAATGCTAGCATGAGTTTGCTTAGAATTAAATTGTGCAATTATGTCTTTTCAATATTGAATATTAAAAGAATTGAGTACATATACATAATTTGAATACTGAAAATATTCCAGAATTTGTGATATAAGCAGGATTATGTTAACAATGTGATGCTTTGGATTCCAGGCAAACATTATAAATGGCTTGAGCTATACTATGTAAAACTACAAATTTTCATCTACATCTTATATTTATGATTATACAGAATCCAGAAATCTTTCCAAAACAGGAAACTCACATCATAATCAAATTTTATAATTTTCCTCATCTGAACTGAGTGTATGCTTTTATATTTTGTGTATTTTTTTAATTGCCTTTGTATACAGGGGCATAGCTACCATAAGGCAAGACAATGCAAGGCATTGGGGCCCCCGGCATTGAAGGGCCATTGAGGCGACATTAATAATTATATTGCAAAATGCACAATAATCTGAAAATTAAATTTTAAATAAATATATGGCGAGTCAAAATCTCATGGAACAATCGTATTAACCTTTTCTGACTGTATGCTTCCAATTGTGTAATATACAGTTCTATTCTATTGGAATCATTTCCTTGGCTTCCAGGCAGGGGTGGACTGGTCATAAGGGCATTCTGGCAAATGCCAGAAGGGCCGGTGCCGTCGTAACAATATGGGCCAAGCCGATGAACCAGTTTTTTGTCATGCACTGTACTTTCAACAAATATAATGTATATTTGTTTCAAATTCCTCTTCATTCATTTTTATTCAAATTTATCATTATTTTAGTATTTGCACACAAATAGACTTGTATTTTAAGTAATTAAATAATTATTTTTATTTTGTCATTAAAATTTGTTTTGTAAAAAATACTGTGTATTTAATTTATTTATTATATATTACAGATATATTGTCACAAGGACATTAAGATATAAAAATAAAATAAAGACAGAGTATTGCAAAAATATTTATAAAAAAATTATTTAATTTTTTTGAAATACTCGTCTTTATATTTTTTCTATATTTTATGGTGAAATGTCCTTGCGACGATATATCCATGTGGCAAATTGTCCTAATACCAAGTCTAACCAGTGGGGGGCAACTAACCGATAGATGGGCTGCTGTGACGATAATGTCAGAACCGAAAGTGTGTCCCAGTTCACCCGCTTCCAGGACTAAAATTTAGTGCTGAATAACTGAAATTGCATATCATATTTCTCAAAGATCTTATTTAAGATTTTTGCAAATGAAAAGATACCGAAGAAACAGTTTTAATTTTGAAATTTCATAATATACCTATCATATTTTACTGTACTTTTATATTATTATTTCGTAAAATATGTATAAAGAAAAAGTATTTTTTTATATTTTTTAAATTCTTTATTAAAGTTTTATATTTTTTGACAGGGGCCCTTGGGCCACATTTGCATTGGGGCCCAAAATTTCTAGCTATGCCACTGTTTGTATAGTAATTTTTTTGATATTCTAGTATTTAAAATTTTCAAATATTTATTTTTTATATTAAAAGTTTGCTTTCTGGATAATGTATGTTTGTAAAAATACAATTTAGAGTTTTGAAACTTAACTAAATATTTAATTTAATTATTAATTAATACTTTTCATCATTTTATAATGATTAAAAACTATTGAAATTTAATAAAACTTATTAATTTTTTTAAATCTAAAAAAAAGAACATTTGTGTTTTGATGGCAGTTCCACCATGTTGAAACATGTTTATTTTCTTGGTTATCTGCGACATTTGATTTAAACGAAGGATTGACAGTGATTTTCAAGTAAAAATATTATAAAAGATGTCAAAATTAATTATGGGAAGAGGAAGAGGAGCCGTTTACACTCCTAATCAGGATACTTCTCGATTGCCTCTTAGGAGACCGAACAAATTGATAGAAGTAAGAATTTGGGGATTAAAAATTGCGTGGGAAATTTATACTTTGTATGCTAAAGCATATTTAGTAAATGTGTGTTAAATTTTAGGCTTCAAAAGAAATAACAATCAAGAAAAAAAAAAATTTGAAGTTCTTTAATTCGCAAGTAATATGTAATGGTCATTTAGTTGATATAATCGTTTTGTAATATATAGCAGGTATAAGATTAGGTTAATGACAGCACTATAATAAGAAAATCATACAGAAATTTAATATATTATTGGAACAAGTTTTGTTTTTCCAGCACAAACATATGGTTCTTATAAAAACTTGAAACTTTATCAGCATGACATGATTTATCATTGTTTAGTTATTTTGATGTGAATGATATTTTACTAAAACTGTGCTTTGATTTCATTGTGTCACCGCTATATGAGTTGCTTAACTGCTATTATGTGCAAAAAAATTTTTTAATTTGCATCACATATGGTAACTGTCGAAATTAGCTGCTGGCGACGAGAGCGCCAGAGGAGACGCGGTGTCGCGCGGCGCCACCTGTCGGGAGTAAAAGTTTTGGGTACTTTTCCGTTTTCCGGGCGTGGCGCCATCTGTATTCGCCGCCCACCAACTACTGTATAAAATACGAATGGACAATTGCGCCCGGATAACGGAAAAGTACCAAGTTTTGCATCTCTTTCTCGTTTTTCTTTCCCTTGTTAGGGGGTTTTCTCATATTCCCGTTTTCTATACCACTATCTCCTATTGCATTCTTTCTTTTTCCACCGTAGGAGGCGATTTTCGTCATCTGATAAATTCTTTGTCTCCCACGGGACTCGATGCTGGGTCCTTTCGCTCCATAGGCTACTTTCATACGGACTACGCTATGCATTCTATCAGAAACTCTTCGGAAGTCGTATTTGACTCGTCGACGCGCCTGCTTCCACGGCGCTTGCGCAATTCTTGACTACGTCGGCAAGTGCATACTGCGCATGACGAGCGACTTTGCCTCGTTTTCTAGTGGAGTCGGGCGCGTTTCTGTCTGCCGCGTGTTTCGCGCGCCAGCGTCGCTTGCCGACGCGCCGCTTCCGCGAAGCCTCGAGCGATAGCTATTTATTATTATTATTTAGACGGCTAGTATGTCCATTGTCGCGCTGCACTGCGCTAAGCGAATTACTGTAGCCTGCAGCCGGGGGCGCGGACCGAAAGGGGATTTTGTCGTGTCCGCTATTTCTGGGGGCTGAAAAACTCCGGGAGGAAGAAAAGCCCTCTCGCTCACAGGTCAGAAAATCCTGCGTTTCGGTGGTCGAAATTCCGTAGAAAAGCCGGTTCTGGAGGTCCGAGGGAACAGTCGGGGGCCGCGTCCGCTATATTCTGGGGGTTCGAAAAACCTCCGGAGGGGAGGAAAAGCTCGCTCGCCCACAGGGTAGAAAAAAACCCTGCATTTCGGCAGTTGAAAATCCGCGCGCCAGCGTCGCTTGCCGACGCGCCGCTTCCGCGAAGCCTCGAGCGATAGCTATTTATTATTATTATTTAGACGGCTAGTATGTCCATTGTCGCGCTGCACTGCGCTAAGCGAATTACTGTAGCCTGCAGCCGGGGGCGCGGACCGAAAGGGGATTTTGTCGTGTCCGCTATTTCTGGGGGCTGAAAAACTCCGGGAGGAAGAAAAGCCCTCTCGCTCACAGGTCAGAAAATCCTGCGTTTCGGTGGTCGAAATTCCGTAGAAAAGCTGCTTCTGGGGGTCCGAAAGAACACTCGATATTCCTGAGAGTCCAAAAAAAAACTAGCGAAAAACCAGCTCGCCAAGAGAAGACTGAAAAAAATACCTCATTTCGATTCTCATGCTAGATATCTGCGTTTCTGTTCGCAGGCAATCCGTCAGTTTCAACGTGATCGTTCAGACGCTGCTGGATGCAGCTTGCAATGAACGCGCTCGTCGCCAGCAAGTAATTTCGACAGTTACCGTAGTATGTTAGGGAGTACAAATAGGTGCATCTTTCTAGACAGATCTTGTGAAAGCCTCGCGGGCCGCACAAAATGGCTTGGCGGGCCGCATGCGGCCCGGGGGCCGCTTATTGGACAGCCCTGTTCTAGACAGATCATCTGCAATCTTATCTAGATTTTCTTATTTTGAATTCTGTTATGTTAGTCATTTATAATTTATTTATATTGTGTGGTGAGATAAACTCTGATCATTCACATTGACAAAAGTTTTATTGACATGCTTCATTTACTACATAATGTTGTTAATGCTTAATCATTTATTATATAGTTTAATTATTCATCATATAATATATAGATTAAAAATGCATATAATTTGAAATTTATCTAACATGATTAAAGATTAACTATATTTTATAATAGAGGATCGTTAAAGAGCATATGTAACGGTACAGGCCATGGCATAAGTTGTTCGTGAAAATATGTAGTCAGCTTTCTCTGCCACAAATCAAAGAGGCAACAGTCATAAACAATGTGCTCTACAGCAGGCTGTGGCCAACTTGTTTGTCATTAAGATCAAAATCATGCAGCGACCACCATTGGCTGATTTAAAATGGAATGACCCTTATATCACTATGCCAATGATAGTCCATTAAATTATTCACGAAAATTAACAGTAAATTGCCAAAAAATAATGATAATTTTGACAAATAAGCTATAAGTTTTGAATAAAATTATAATTTTAACATGTAAATTATCTGCATTTCTACTATATATACCAGGGGTGAGATAGGAGCCCAAAACACATATCCCAAAAAGACATTAGCCCAAAACGAGATATCTGGCAGTGGCAATGATTTTTTCCTTTTACTTTATTCATAAATCTAAACACAACACTTTATTTCAATTCTCACAACTCTCAATTCATAGGCACCATTTGGGTTGGCATTATACCAGGGGTGGCCAACTTGTTTGTCGTTAAGATCGACTTTATATGTTAACAATGAGTTTGTGATCTATCTTCGAAATTCTTTGTTTGATAGTGAGAGTAGAGATAGGAGCCCAAAACCACATATCCATCAGTGGCAATGGTTTTTTCCTTTTATTTTACTCATAAATCTCAAACACAATAAGCGTGTTCAATATACTAGCCGGCTAGCAGTCGCTAACAGCCGCTTAATATGCTAGTTTACTGGACGCTTGTCTGACTAATGCTAAATCCGCCCACTCGTAAGAATTGGTAAGCCAAGTTTTTGTAGTCTTACTTTGGCTACATACAGTAAGAGAGTCGTTCGATAACTTACGAAGATCGACTACAAATTGTCCCGCGATCGAGTGGTCGATCGTGATCGACCTGTTGGCCACCCCTGCTCTTCAGTATCGTCATCACCACAATTACAATAACATCTAGGAGATGCCAGAATTTTGAAACTGTTCAAATCAAAATTTAACTTCCCATACTGTGTAAAGAAAGCCATTAATCCGCGATGAAAAACCCCAAGGTTGACATTTAACCGACTATTAAGACTAGGAAAGAAACTATGAGTAAGCTCTCCCTTGTTATCAGTCTCCCATCTAATAGACCAATTGCTCTGTGATCCCCTGCATAGAAAGCCTTTAACATATGTAACATATGTAGTTTATCTAATTTATACAATAAAAATATGATAACCATATTTTATCAAAAATCTTGAATTTGTTTACAATCTTATTGTATATCAATTGTAATTTTTCATTTTTGTAAAACTTGTATGCCCTATCAAGGTTAATTAAATGAAAATTTGTGAAAATTTAAAATTTATATTTTTAAATTTTAAAGTATTTAAGGCATATTTCTTTTTATACTTTTATTTAAATTCTTTTGATATTTTTCTTAATCTTATGAATTTTCTGATTTTTTTAGATTGTTAAATATGGTGACAGTCAGTGCCGGATCTAGTTAGTGCAGGACCCAATTGGAATATTTTTAGCGGGTTCCCTCAAAATATGGCTTATATGCATAAATAAAATAAACAATATTTATAAATTAAGACCCCTTTTTGGTCGGCTGGATTGGCTACGTGGAAAAGTTTGATATTCAAAAGAAATTATTATATTTAAAATTATGTTTCAACAACCATTAGAAGTGCATAGATGAGATTTACAGCAGTACTAATACTGAATAATTGCTTTCATTAAAGTGCTAAATTATTATATTTAAAATTATGTTTCAACAACCATTAGAAGTGCATAGATGAGATTTAAAGCAGTACTAATACTGAATAATTGCTTTCATTAAAGTGGTAATTATGTTTCAACAACCATTAGAAGTGCATAGATGAGATTTACAGCAGTACTAATACTAAATAATTGCTTTCCTGCTTCGGCTTTTCACTCTGGAAGACTCAGTTTCGAATCTCGAGTCCCACTCCTTTATCATGATCATGAAGTCGGACCCTTCTGTCAATCCCCGTCGTCCTTAGTGAGGATAGCAGTGAATCCAGTGAATCCAGGATTAGTAGCGAATCCACACCATACAGTCACATAGACTGAATGCAATGGTCGTTCCTACACAGCACGTCATTAAAGTGGTTAAAATGAAAGCAGATATAAATCTATGCTTGCCTTTACCAATATTAATTTTGAATAATTCAACATACTATTCAATAACAAAACAAAGTTAAGGTTAATTAGTTTATTATAAAATTATTAAAAATTATAGTTATTAAAAGCTGTTAAAGAATTAAAAAGTTAAGTTATTATAATTAAGTTTAAAATATGACAGCATAGGTATTAGTAGAGCTGCATTTGTATTAGTTTATTATAAAATTATTAAAAATTATAGTTATTAAAAGCTGTTAAAGAATTAAATAGTTAAGTTATTATAATTAAGTTTAAAATATGACAGCATAGATATTAGTAGAGCTGCATTTTTTTTAGAATTATTTTTTAGTATAAATAGTTCTTGACTTACTATGGAGTTCAGTTTGAAATTCAATATCGGAAATCGTAAATACCCAAAATTTATAGATTGTCTACTACCAATATTTATTATTACATTCTACTTTATCGTAATAAACTTAACAAACACAAAAATACAAGATCCAGATACAAAAAGGATAATTTTCTTATATCAGACCATTGCTCATGGACTTGAAGTCATGTGAATTTTATCATTGACCATTCATAATTTACTGATTATATCATTGTCATAAGTATAATGGTCATAAGTTATTACCTGTATTTTATTAAGATGTGAGGATAAGAGTAATTATCTTCTGCCTACAGTGTTATTGATCTAAAAGCTGGTTATTTTGATTGATCCTCCAATTTGATAGCAGGAGGAAAGTTAAAGGCCAACTGATTTTGATCTACACTTTAATTAAGTCAAGCTATGAGGATAACCAAAATATTTTTGACTAAATACAATCTTACTGAATATGCTTATTGTTTACTTTTTCTGAAAATGTTAGTTTGTAAATTCTATTTCATTAAAGGAACTATCTTACAGTAGTACTTTGTGATTTTGTGTGTATAAGATGTGAATATACATACCTTGATTGCTAAGACTTGGAAAAAATTGTGGATTTTCAGAGAATTGTTACTTTTTCTGAAAGAGTATTAAATTTCTTTGTTATAAAATTGATGTATTTTATACTATATGTAGTACTAAAATATTCATCTAGTTTTCTTCGTCTTTCTCCAAGATTTCCAATTATTTTAAATTAATAACTGGCAGGACTATTCAAGAACCAATCAAAAACAGCCCATTTATGTTATATATTCTGCCAAGGCATAAAAGATCAAATTCAGTGAGTAAGGTGAGACTCTTCTTGAAAAATTTTTCAAGAGTAGACTTCAGGAATCTATCTTACATCTTCCAAATATAGGAAACTACTATATTAGAGTGATATTTTACATAATATGACAATATTTGTCAGCTGTTATGGAATGGTACAGTTTTATACAGAAGGGAATAAGTATGTTTTAACATTCATTTTCTATATTTGGTTAACAGTGGTTTTTGTGGAACTAATTAATATTGTAAAAATTAATCAAGGATTTATGACTTCAGTAGTTCCATATTTTGTTCTGTACGAAATAACGGATTGAAAAACTTCCATTAATTTAATGATGTATTATCAAATTCATTGCACATACTGTCTGTCCAGCTTAGCCTCAATCATCGATGCAAATATGCGTGCACTAATTGAACAAGTCCAGTGACAAAATAGGGATGACAGCTTTGCACATACTTTGAAAGGCTTTGTTGCGACTTGTGCTAGCTGTCATAAATAGAAAAAGATAAGCGAAAACACTAAGATGATAAATAATAGAAATATGCAAAGAAAAGTAAACCGAAACCATTCCCACCCATCATTATACCAACTGCGACTCTCCGTTTTGCGTTTGGACTCATCCACTTTAGCTAGGTGCGGCTTTCCTGAACAGACAATATTCTATTTTTGTCTTATTTTCTTGGTTATTTTGATATCATATTAGATTTATTTACAGCAATACCTCGCATAGTCTGGTTAATTTGTTCCTCTTTCTTACTGGATTACTCGAGATACATAACCTATGGGATCCACTTTAGCTAGGTGCGGCTTTCCTGAACAGACAATATTCTATTTTTGTCTTATTTTATTGGTTATTTTGATATCATATTAGATTTATTTACAGCAAAACCTCGCATAGTCCGGTTAATTGGTTCCTCTTTCTTACTGGATTACTCGAGATACATAACCTATGGGAAAACTTATAATTGTTTCTAAGAAATTTTCGATTTGCTCATATGTTTTTTTAAATCGTAAATTCTTACATTAATAATTATTTCATACTGCATTAAACATTAAAATCTTTTATAAAAATTTACAATAGACAGAAGGGGACAGAAAGTGGGTCAGAGCCCATAAAGATGAATAGATAAAGAGGGCTCACCCAGCAGGCAAACACATTCACTTTCTCCAAATCAGCTGCTCGGCACCATTCCAAACGCAGAGTGGCACTTTGCGTAAAGGCGGATTCCCACTTGAACTGGGTCGCCATGGGCTGATGAGTCACAAACACCGATATGCTAATATTCATTCTCATTCAATGATTCAATTAAGCATTTGCAGTAAACAACTGACAACATTGTACTTGAGAGGCAGGCTCTATAAAAAAGTTCAGATAAATTTGGCAACATGGAGCACCCATCTGCTTGTCTCAGCTCGTCATAGTGGCTATTTGAGTTATATATAGATAGTTAAGTAGCAAGCACACTTACATTTCATATTTATTCTAAAAAATAAAGTTAATTAAAAATTTTTTATTAACAGTTACAATCTGGACTATAGTGAAACCCGGACTATGCGAGGTATTGCTGTATTTTCTTTTCTGATTCAAAAAGTGTATAGTTAAAACATGCTGACATTCTGAGGTTATAAAATGAGATTTGTTATATGTTGCATTACCATTTAATTATTAATAATTACTAAACTACATTTTTAATTGATTCATTTTAGAGATTTATTTAAATTTAATTTATTTTAGAGATTAGTATTATATAATATGCCATTTATTAACTTCTATTAATTTGAATAGTAAAAATAAAAGAAGACAATGAAGATAAAAGAAGAATGAATCAGTTAAGAATTGTAAAAGTACTTTATTGGACAAAATTAAATCTTTACAACAGCTCAAATTCAAGCAAAAGATAGATACTTTTATTTTATGCTAAAGATCTTTTGGCTTAAATAAGCCATCTTCAGTAACATTCAACAAATAAGTTACAAATCGAACAAGCAATAATTTAAATATATGGACGTTTACAATGGAATAAAGTTATATCAGTTAAAGAACAAATATAATAAATTAAAAATATAAACTTAAGAAGAATATAAAATACAATAAATTAAACAAAAATACAGTTGTAAAATATAGGATAACAAATTTTGTTTATAATGCATCTCATGAGGGTGGGATGGCTTCAGGGGGATTGTCATTAATTACAAAGCATTTTTTATGGTATTGCTTTATGCAAAGGGCCTCAGCTAACTTAATTTCAGATATATTATTAATAGAATATATAATTTTAGCATTATCCAATAAATATCAATGTTGTGTTCATAGAAAGTCTTTGCAAGTGCAGTGTTGAGCATTTTGTATGTCATATTTATGCTCATTAATTCTTATATTTATATATATTAAATTATTTCTTGTTCTATTTGTAACTTGTTTGTTGAATGTTACTGAAGATGGCTTATTTAAGCTGAAAGATCTTTAGCAAATAATAAATATATCAATCTTTTGCTTGAATTTTAGCTGTTATTAAAATTTAATTTTGTACAAAAAGAAGCGAAAAGGAATTTGAATTTTTATTTGAAGTGAATGAGTATTTTATTGGACTAATGTTTTCAACACTCCTTTGGATCAGATCAAATTTTGATCAAGGTCCTAGAGTTGAAAATGTTACTTAAAATATTACAAACTGAAATATTTTATGCAGTTGGTTGCATAAAAATCTTTATTCAGAATACTTTCAGTTAGTAACCAACTTCAAAGAAAATCAGGTATTTTTCCTTGAAGCTAGTTATTAAATTAACCGAAAGTAATCCGCATAAAGATTTTTATTCAACCAACTGTGTAAAATGCTTCGGTTTGTAATATTTTAAATTACGGGTGGGCAATCTCCGGCCTGCGGGCCATATTATTTTATTATATCTAATATCAATGCTATGTATACTTACATTTTATTATATCTAATACCAATGCTCTCTTTTTTAAATAAATACTATTATTATCAATTGTTTTTGTTTTGGCTCGTGGTATTATATCTAATACCAACGTTATGTATACTTACATATCTGTACTTTCTCTCTTTTTTTAAATAACGCTATGTATACTTACATATCTGTACCTTCTCTTTTTTAAAAAAATTCTATATCAATTGTTTTTGTTTTGGCCTGTGGCCCACCATAAATTTTTCTATACAATTTGTTTTTGTTTTGGCCTGTGGCCCACCATAAATTTTTCTATATGGCCCTTTGGCCCGTGGCCCACCATAAATTTTTCTATACAGCCCCCTACAAAAATCCATAAATTTTTCTATACAGCCCCCTACAAAAAAAAGGTTGCCCACCCTTGTTTTAAATAATTTAGGATAAATGCGGGTATGGAATTATGGAGAATGTTAGTTCAATAAAAGATGTTTGTAGTTTTTGAACTATTTTCTTGAATAATTCATTGTATATAATGTTTTTTATAACAGATATAATAATTATTTAATTAGATATATTATAAAGTAGTACATTAAATTAAACATGTTCATTTTTTCAGGATAATCTGACTAAACATCTGAATAGGCTTCAATTGTCAGAAGCCATCAGAGAAGAAATATTAGATATTGTGAGTTTAATCAAAAATACAGTTGTAACTGAAGACAATTTAAAATCTGTAGTATTCAAAATTTATGAATATGGTTTGCAAAGTAAGAAGCATGCATTAATGGCAGCAGAATTGTGTCAAGACTTAAGTGATATGAGTATTAATCAAGTTACATTTCGAAAACTTCTTCTTCAGAAATTGCAGGATGATTTTATAGGTGCATTTTTAAATTAGATTCAATAAATTTTTAAATATTTACAAGCATAATTATTATAAGTTGATTTTTCCAACAGAGAGGGAACGTCTGATTTTAGATCAAAGGATTTTTATTGGACGTGTTAATCTTCTGTGCGAAGTTTTCAATAAAGTGAGAATTTGTAACAATTCTCCGATAGAATGCCTGGCATTTGCAGTTGTAGAGTATTTTGAAATGCTACTTAATGGTGACACAAATGAAATTATTGTGTTAACAGAACAGGTGAGTCATTAAGTTAAATATATTGATAAAGATACTGAATTTGATTTATCATTTTTGATTATTTTATAGTTGATGAAGAATGGTGAAGATCTAGAACATTGTGCCAAAGAACAGTTGGATAAATTATATTTGAAAATTAGAAAAAGAATACTTGATACCTCATTGAATATTTCATGTCGTACTCTTCTCTTGGCATCACTCGAAAGATATTTGAACAAATGGGCAGATTTTACTTTTCAAGTGAAACGGGCATATGAAGATTTATCTGATAGTAAATTGCCTGAATAATTTTGCAAATTAGTTTAAATATAATTACAAAATTTGATATTAAATTTTATATGGTTGAAATACTAATGCAGATTTTTTCTGCTGAAAATTTGAGATGAAATAAATAACTTATTTTCTCATTTAATTTTTCATGTTTGTAAGAATTTGTTTATAGTAGGTTAGTTAACATAAATGTTGCTCGAACTTAATTATTATTTGCTCAAAGCAAAATATGTTTTGTGTATGTGTTTGATTTAATATACATTATAATAATGAATGATTATGTTTGATTATGTTTAATTGACATTATGACAGTTAGTTATTTGTGTTATTGCAATAAAGATAAAAGACAAACATCTTTTAAGGATTTAGATTTTACTTAGAAACCAGGGCTGGGGTGTCAGCAGGAAAATGTACCGACACCGATACCTATGCTTTTAATTTTGCCGACACTGACACACACACCTCTGACAGTAAATGCACACATACACCCAAATGCTGAGAAAGTTATCGCTGCAATACTGACTCCCCAGCCCTGTTAGAAACAAAATGTTTTTTATAAATTCATCCTATCTTCAAAGTATGAACAGAATATTGATTAAATGAACTTCAAAAATTACAAAAACATTTCATATAAAAACATAAATAATCAAACTTCTAAATTTCACATAAAAACATTATTAGAACGATGAAAAAATTTTTGATATACTGAAAACACTGTTGGAAGCACTTAGAATAATTTCTTTTATATCAGTTATGTCAATTAGTTTATTTCTAGTCTGTTGTTATTAATTTGAATTTTAATTGAGAATCAGTAGATGAAAATATATTTATTTCCCAATGATTCTCAATCAAATTTTATGAATATGCTGATGGCTTTGTTGAATGTTCATAATCATATGCCATTTTAAAATGAAAGTTCAAATTTTAATTTTTTTAAATTTTAGTGTCTTTGATTTTACATAATTTAATTACTGTCTTATTTATAAACAGGATTTGAATTATAAATTAAATAAACTTAATTTTATGTATTTACAAAATGTTCTTAATTCTTTTTTTTTTTTCAAATTTTATGTTAAATAGAGCTATTGTAAGGTGCTAACAATTGAATATTTAACCGATTTTTATGCTTAGGATGAGACCCTTTTAATCCTGCACAAAGGTCTGTACAATCTGACAAGTTTTGATTGCTGTATCTAATTCGGGAATTTTAATTCTTAGCAAATTGTTGGAAAGTTTCTTTTTACAAAACCGAAATGAAAAATAAACGCTATCTTGAGAGTATTACTTCGAATGCATTCAATAAACTTTCCTTGGTTAACAGAGCTGTTAAATAATATTTTATACTACTACGACATTGTGGTCGTTTTTTAATTCTTTCGTTACGGAAAACGAGAATTTTCAGATTCTCCATTGACAACAAGGAAACGTTAATACTCAGACTATCCTGTGTTTCATGTATTTTAAAATGTTTATGTATGTATGTTTGTAAATTATTATTGTATTTTGTTAAAAATACTATAAAATACAAGATTCATTTTAGGCTTCCTTATAGTACAGCCTTTATTTAAACATCGCAACGATTTAACAATCACTAAAATATAAATCCCAAAAATCTTAAAATAAAGTAGTTAACCATGGTCATGGTCTATAAATACCATATGGTCATTCCACTCCTACCGATAACAAAAGAAAAAAAAATTTGAAGGTTTAAATTTTAATCACTAGGGCGGCGTTGGTGTCGATTTTTCCGTCTTAGCAGACGACTTTCTATAGAGTTACATGTAGAAGCTTATAAATCAAACGTAACACTGCAAAATATTTTTAGCAGGAATTTCGCTATATTTTGATAAATTAGAATGAAAACACCTTAGAGGTATCCTTAACGTTTTATGGGCTTAAACTTATGGTAAAAAAATAACATCTCAAAATTTTTAACGTTAGTTCACAACTATCATTTTTAAGTCAACTTTACAGTCGTGACCTGTTTTTTCTTCGATTTTTCAAATACGTTGAAATAATGCAATTAATACAATTCTAATTGTTCTGAAATTACTAAAAATAAGATATTGTAATCGTTAATTCTATAGAAAATGGATTAAAAAAATTTTCAACAAAAATCGAAAATGTGTTTCAGTGTAATGCCCAATATAATAATTCCATTTGAAAAATAAATAAATTATTTGATGGGTTGAATTATCGTATCTGAGCACAAAGGTCATACAAATGCTGAAAAAACTTTATTAAAATTTATAGCAGATATACAGTAAAACCTCGATTTTACGGACACCATCCCAAAAAAAATACAGGTACTGTACAGCATTATTGTATTGCGTGTAAAATAAAGCACTCATTGCATAATGCGTCATTTTTATTTTAATAACTTATCTAAATCAGAGGTAGCGCTACTGCGCTACCTCTAATATACTTGACACCTTCATTTAACATTAGGGGGTGCTGGCGGTAGTGTTTCTCGGGGTCTACTGGGCCGATTTACTTGAACTTTTTTTTTAAATGACCGTTGGGGTGAGTATAAGATGTGCAAAAAATTTGGTTTCACAAAACCACAGAGGGGCTTCGCAAAGGCCAAAAACCGCGAAAGTTTCATAAACGGCGCATTCGGGACTTAATATTGTTCGGATTTCGACGCTGATGATACCGTTCGATTCGATTTAATGAGGGGAACAATCTGATCTATAATACTTTGACCTAAATTATACTGTAAGTGTACCATTACATAAACATATATTTGGTGATTTGTGGACTTATTATTTATCCGATTTCGACGTCAATGGTAGCAATCGATTCTACTAATGAGCGGAACAATTTGCTGTATAACTCGTTTGCGATATGTCGTAATGTAAGCGTACCTAATAACATAGAAAAAACAGCCCTTCATGCAAGGTATAAATATAGTTTTAATAATCTATATTTATTATATAGATTATATATAATATTAAATATCTATATATAATAGATTATTAAAACTATATTTATACCTTGCATGAAGGGCTGTTTTTTCTATGTTATTAATGACATTTATCTTTATTTCTTCAGCTTTATTTTCAATATTTGGAGTTATCATTATAGTGTTTGCATTTTTATTAATTTCATTTTTATCATCATTACCCAATGTGTTGACTACTATATTATTTTCGGTTATATTGGGTGTAGTTAGAACTTGAGCATATGTAGGTATTTGTACTGTGGGTATTATTAGATTAGTGGCTATACCAAAAATTTCTTTTGCAAATCCATGAATTTCTATGGCATATTTTCTGATATTTTCTCTGTCTTCTTTATATAGATTAATTTTAGTGTTATCTGGTACTAATGCCACTAATTTATCAACATTATTCATTAATTTTCTGTGTAATGTCTCTATCATTTCTTCTATATTAGCCATAATTTAAAAAGTAAATAAATAAATAATGAATTAGATTTTAGGGATATTGGCAGTTTGCCAATGAAGAAAAGTTTGTGAGTGTAATGTTACTGAATAAAATAAATATGTAAGGTTTAACTTTAAAATTAGAAGTTGCCAGCATTGAAAAAGAATAAACTTAAATTAGTTGCCAATAGTAACCAAATCAAAACATGAGTTAGAAGAATATTGGCAATTGCTAATAGCTTGTAAAAGCTATAAAGTTTAAAATAGAAACTATTTGAAAGTAAGGACCTCTACAGATGTATCACTTATGTAATTGTATTCCCGAGAGGTTTACCTTTCTGACAATATTAAGAGTGTGCACAATATTATAAATTTAACACCACTTTTAACCAAATTTCTTAGCAACACCACAACCAAGAGTTTCTTCGAACAAATGCCATTTTTGAACTAGAGAAAAGAGGACTATCAGTGGTGACTTATGCCTATTGGTTTAAAGAGACTGACCACAATATTCTAAAGCAGGGATGGGCAATTATTTATGTCAAGGGCCGGATTAACAATCTTCAGAATGAAGCGGGCCGTATAAAAATTATAATGTACCTAAGGCCGAATTTAACTTTACGATGCTATTATGTAATTATGTATGAAATTATTGATGATAACATTAGCTCATCTATTAATAATTAATAAAAACTATTTTGACATAAAATGACTACTCAAGTTCAAGCGAGATTGATTCTTGCACAAACATAGTCCTCTCACCATCACACAGGCCAAGAATAGTGGTTGTGCCAATTTATCCACACACGTTCTTATCAATCACTATCCTGTGTAGCCACTTTTGTGATACTTACACAAGGAATATATTCGTGTATCAATATTATTTTTAAGAAATACTTTTCTTGTGTTATTTTCATAGTTTTTGTTGGAACGCAAAGAGTTCAAAAGCATTCGTAGAAACTATTCTTTTTTATTATTAGAAACATTAGAAAATAATTTGTCTTACGAATTAATAAATTCAGATAATTTTCTTTAAAAATATAAGTATTTTATCAAACTGATTGATGGCTAACAACCTATTACATCAGAATGTTACGAAATTTTTATGTACCTACGTAATTAATTTTGTGAAAACAAATTTACAACTTAATGTGAATGATGAAATTTACTATGTTCGTGATTAATTATATCATTAAAATTTGGAGTAACTCGGTAGTGTATGTACACTAGCGAGAGTATCCATCATTTCACACTATAGAGTATCCATTATTTTATTTTTCTTTTTGAGTAGTATTTTACAAATGTGGGCCTTAAAACTGTAATGTATTTTAGTTTATGCAGCGAGCCGTATAAGATGCCTTTGCGGGCTGTCTTTTGCCCACCCCTGTTCTAAAGTATAGTGAACAAGGTTTTAAATCCTCATTAGACATTTATATATAATAAGGATGTAAGAATAAATTTTCCTAGTTATAAACTCAGATGGTAAAAGAGATTTTTATAGAAACTTCTTTAACCTAATGAGTGCTGTGAATATTTTGAAAATAATCCTAATTAACATGCAAATAAAAATAATTAAAATTGTCAAATCTTGCTTAATTTTTGTCGAAATCTTTTGAAATTATCAGTCTTTATTGCAGATTTTGTTCTCTTTTTAACAATGTAAGCATTTTTAAAAGTTAAAAGTTTTTTTTTGTAACTTTTTGTTATGTTTACAAGATCGGTAAAAACACGATTTTTTTTTTTTTGCAATTTTAGCCATCCAATGAAATAATCAATATTTTTAAATAGTGATAAGTCTTCTGAACAAAATGAGCCACGAATAAAGAAATTCAGTGAAAAATGTCAGAAATTATTGATAAAAAACCATGAGTTACATAACATTTGACAATTGAAGTTATGTCATAAAAAAGTCACATGAATTCTTTGAAATAGTGTCATTTTTATCAGTATTTCATATTTATTAACTTGATATCAACTCATTACACAATGTTTTGCAGTACTTTTAATAAAGTTTTATTTGTATAAAAAAATCCTCATATATATGAAAATGTCCTCATCTGGTATATAAACAGCTATAATATATTTTCTGTTCGTTTAATTGGACTACTGCTGGTGTATTGTAATTCCAAACCCAATGCCACTTATCTATGTACAAAATAGGCTTGGCTGCAATTTACTGGGAAAGGAATGGCTACTATAAAGCAATAAAAATGCCATGCCCATTTAAATGGTTATGTTTGTTTCATTTTTCCCAATTTTCTCCTAAATTTCTGTGAAATTAAAACAAAAAAATGAATGTTTACAATATATTTTAGTTTATTTTAACAGAATTAGCAATTATTTTCTTATTATATATAATATTTTTTATTTTCAGAATTTTATGGCTTATTTTAAGAAAAATTTCCAAAATATCATTTATTGAATTGCATAATCAGAATGGATTTGCTAGGTTAGACTATAAAATTGATAGGATGGGATTAAAAAAAAAAATTCAAATTCTATTAAGCCATTCAAATATAAACATTGTTTGCTTACATGTAAGCAAACAATGTTTATATTTTTCATTCTTTCAATGTTTTTATTCTTCATTCATTATTAGTTATCTGACTTGAGCCAAGTCTGTCTGCCCGGATTTATCATAGAGGGCCCATGGCTAGGTCTAGCCCGTCTGGGAGCACTGGTATTGGCGTAAGTCCGATAATACATAAATTATATATACATCCCGAAATTGAAAATCTGCTGGTGCCTTGGTAGTATAGCTGGTAAGGCGTCAGGAGGTAACCCGAAGTCCCTGGTTCAATTCCAGACCAAGGCAAATTTTTAATTTCAGGAAATTAGTAAAGATTAAAGTTCAGTTATTAAATAATAGATGGCACCATGTTAGCGTAAATTTAAATTAATAATTATTAATCCAACAGATGGTGGCACTGTAATGAAATTGAAAATAATTATTAATTTGGCAGTTAATTCAAAAATAAACCGCTAGGGGAAGTTTGGCTGAATTAGGATTATTTGCTTACATGTAATTTAAAAAAAATAATTCAGCAACTGAAAAAATTTAGGACCCACCAACAAAAAGGTGTACTTTCACTGATTACACACAAAAAACTGATTTGCAAAAACTGGATTAATAAAATCAGTATTGAATTTTTTTATATCGTTTTATCATCATTTTTTGTTCCATGACCCTTGATATGTTTAGACTACAAATGTATTCAAGGGATTAAAACAGTAATAAAATTGTTTTTATGAATGTTTATATAGTTCACATCGCAGTTTAAAATTGGATTTATATTAATATATCAAAAACTCAAATGATTCAGCAGGATATATTGTAAGTCTATACATCATGTAATGCATTAGCCTATGTAAGATGGCATAACTTCTGCTAATAATTTTATTAATAATTTTGATTTTATTTCAGAAGTTTGAATATAAATATCAAACTTGAATTTAAATATCAAAATGTTATAAAGGATTTCTTTTAACTATAATTAAAATAATTCATTAAAATATTCATTAAAACAATATTTTCATAATATATTATGAAAATATTTTAATAAAGTAAAAAATTTCACATATATAGTAAAAGATTTGGATTAAGTTTTAAAAGTTGCATTATATTTGATAAAAAAAATAAACTTAAAGAATTAAACTTTAAAAATACTTTGAATTGATTAAACATAATTTCTTAAGAGATATGCACTGTCCTTTTATTAAATAATAATAATATTCATTTGTTAACTGTCTTGTTGAAATTCTTTTTAGTACCTTGATTTTCATATTTTAGGTAAGAAAAAAGATCCTGGAATACCTAACAGTTTACCATTCAAAGAAAAAATTCTTCAAGAAATAGAAGAATATAGAAGGAATAAAGAACAGAATAAAGCTGAGAAAATGGATTCTTCTGCAACAAAATTAGATTTGGCTGATTTATTAGAAGATTCTATTAAAAGAGCAGAAGATTATGAAAATTTGGTAAAACAAATTAATATTTTTATAAATTTAGTAAAATTTTTCAATTATTCTCTAAAAAAATATATTTGACTTTACATTATTATATATTAGTCCCACTGTAGCAAAATTGAATTTAATATTAGTGAATTTTATTTGTTTTTCAAATTATAATTATCCAGTTATAATTACACATGTAAAGTGATTAACCCTTTGTGCTTCACAGTCAATATGTTCTTGACAGGCCGTTGACTTGCTACAACTCCATTGTCAATAACAGTCTTGACAGGGCCCGATTCCCTTATTTTTACTTATATTGAGAAATAATTTTCAAAATATCAATTTTTGTCATATTTTTCATTGTTTTGTCATAGTAACCGAAATTTTGCTAAAATGTGGATTTTTAATTAAATTTTTAATGGTTTTTTATCAGAATCATCTAATATAAGCACCATGTTTGGATTTCCAAAAATTCAAGAACCACTCCTCCAAACTTCTATGAGTTGTTGTATCATGTTCCACATCTCCTCCTTAGTTTATATTTATTTTATTTTTCAGATACCTTCATCCAATAAATTATAATTTAGGAAAGTTTGGCCCTTTGTAAATAATATGATTTTAGTGCTTTTTCACTCATAAAATTTGATAAATTAATTTTATTTAAAAATTTATAAATTTTAACTTATCAGAGAAACAAAGCAACCTATACCACGCTTGATGATCGACGCGGAAGTCGGCATCCTAGTTTGTGGCAGGAAATATCTAATGGTTTTCCATATCAGCTGATTGCTTGTTTATATTAGTTATATTTTAAAAATAACACAAAAATTTAAACGTCCAAACAAGTAATTAGTTGACCAGGGGTGTATAATTACTGTCAATAGCATCAATCCAAGGTCAACTACAGGACCTTAGGCCGTGGGCTAGTTATATTATGTTTACTAAGGGGAGAGCTGTGACAACCTGTCCCCTTTATTTGAAAATGCTATTATTACTACATTTTAATTATTTTTTGAAAAATTACTGATAATGCTGTTATTATTATATTTTAACTATTTTTTGAAAAATTAATGACAGAATGACTAAATACAGAGAAATAATTCACCATCTGCCATTTTTAAAAAGCACTGAGACAAATCTGAGTAAAAAATGTATAAAAAGCGATAATTTATCAAACATCAGTGATAAAACTGGCATACAGATAACAGGATGATAGCTACATATACAAATTATAGCAATATTTATTAAAATACATAAATTTTCAACAAAGGCGACTATTTAATAACAATTATATTATTAAAACTTTTTACAATTTTTATCAACAGCAAAAAAATCTTCACTATTATAAATATATGTAAAAATTAACTTTTCTTTTTTGTTTATATTAACAAGTACTCTATTTAGCATATTTCAAATTACTGAAAGCCCAAAAGAAATTTAATACTTGATATGTACACATCCTTATACATAGGAAAAAAGAAATGCAGTTTTAATACCTTGTATTTTGTACACACAAATAGCTATTTTGTTAAAAATGTAACTTAGAAATATAAATAAGAAGTGCAATCTTAAAAACAACATGTTTTAACTCTTATAATACAGTATTTATAAAAGACTTTCATTAAAATTTGCTTGAAATATTCAACAACTAATCTTGAATTAGATCATCAAAACAAAATGATGACAAATATTCACATACAACCATATGCTGAATATTCAGTTTACATATTTAACTTTGAATTTAATTAAAACATATAATAATAAGAAAGAAAAATCCTAAGGTGAATAAGGTGGAGGAGCTGATAAATTTTGCATCTGAGAACTCTCTACTCTATAAGGCCACAGTGCTGAAGACTGAGAAAATCCAACAGAGAATGTTTCATTGTTCTCCATATCATCAAGTAAATTGTCAGTATTTTGATTTTCAATAATTGGATATTGTTTAAGCAAATTTGCTGCAGTAGCAAGTATGGCAACAGCTCCTGCTCCAGTTATTAAAAAATAACTTATATCAAATTTCACTTCAACTTTAGTAGTAGAAGTAATTTTTACTGCTCTTTGTTGTTGTTCCATCAATGTAGAAATATAAAAACATAAGCCAATGATGATAACACACAATAACACTGAAAATATTTTTTAAATTATTAAAATATTAAATCTTAAATATAGATAAACAAATAATCCTAAATATATAACATAGTTCCATTTGAATTAACCAGGTCATAAATCAAATATCTTATATTTATTAATCATTATATTCATTTAGTAAAATACTGTATAATAAATCAGAACAGTAAATTTAATGAACACAAAGAAATCAGAGAAAATGAATGCTGCAAGTAAGTCATACACTTGTTTTTAGATTTTTCAATTTATGTCATTTTTGACTTTACATCTGTTTTTTGTAAATTAAAAAAAAAAAGTCTACTAAAAGTTGGATCTCACAGATATAAAATGTAAATATGCTAGTGTATTGATGCTTATAATGTCACTTCCACTAAAATAATAATAATTCTAAATGGTTAGATGCTGTGTCTTTATGCTTAAGTTGACATTTGTTCAATTTTCTACATCATGTACAAGAATACACTGGACTATTCATCAATAGACTATGAACTGATTGTTGAAACTTTGTTGTCCTCTGAAATGATATAGGCTACACATTCATGCAGTTCTTTTAGATTTTGAGTTTTGCAAATACAAATCATGACATTCAATAAATTTATGAAAGAAATCATTGATAAATAAAACAATTCTTCAGTTTTGTTATCTATATTGAATCAGCTAACTTCAAATGATGTCACAGTAATTATCCAATAGCTAAATGATGTCATTTATTTATGTTGCATAGTATGATTTTGGTTTGGTCATCAGTATGCCCAACATTTTGTGTGCAATGTATTTACATCAGTGTAGTGACACCACACTTTGTGCCTATGAGATCCAGCCTCAACATTAGTTAATGCAACTTCAAGCTAATCAGAAAACATATTAAAAAACTCGTAAAAATTTAAAAATCACCTAAAAACCAATAAAAAGTGCAAAATAATTTATAAAATTATTTAAAAGTTTAAAATATTATTAGTGATGTTATAGGGTTATTTATAGGGGTTCTAGGTAATTTTTTAAAATATTTATTCGACTTAAATCAAGAGTTTTGGAATGAGTTAACAATATAAGGCAAGGTATGACAATATATTAAACTACTAACTACATACAGATTTGTAACATCGGAATTTCCATTGACCAATCACAAAATTTACTGACTGCACTGTAGTTAAATGCCAAGAATTATCTATATATGAAAAAAAACACATTAAAAAATTTCAATAAAAAATTGTTTTTATTTGATTGGAATACAAATTCACATCCTTCAATATTCTTGCCTAACAATCAAAATTATTTAATTATTTTACTACTACTATTTAATATTAATCATAATCTTAAATTCTAAATATAATTTTACTATATTTTTGTTTAAATGGTGAAGTTATATTTGATTTTATATATATTTAACAAACTTTCTATTGATCCCAAGTTTATGGCTCAGAAATACAAATTTAAAATCAATAAATACTTGAAAATGATAAAAAATTATCTATTTTACAATGAACACACCAGATGCAAGAATAAAAACAATAATGTTTCATTAATTTTTTCCCTTGTTGTGAAAAATTAGAAAACGAATATTGTAATATTTTGAAATATAATATTTATATCTAAATAATTACTTGTAAGGTTTGTTGGATTTTAAAAACTTTTTTTTGGATAAATTTGTAAAATTTGAAAACTGGTTTTTAAATTTAAAATATTGGTTTTAGATATTAGAATTAATATGTAAAAATTAATTAATTATTTAATTAAAAATGTTAACATTTTGACTTGAAATTATCTTAATAAATAAAATTGTAATAAACTTTTGCTATATTTGTAAAATCTGCAAAAAATTTCAACAAAGAATTCTAATGTATTCAAAACCTGATATTATTATTTATCTGGAAAAATATTGCCTAAAATATATCAAAATTCTTGTGTGGAAACAGATTTTGATAATGAATGTATTGGAGATGAAGAAACTCTTAATCAAGGCAATGTTCTAAAAAAAGGCATAGAAAAATCAATTCATAAGTTTCTTGAAAAATCTGAAGAAATAATATCAAATCTGAAGACCCTGAAGGCTGAATTTTCAGTATTTAGGCAATCAATAAACAAACAAAGAATTCAGATTTATCTGATACCCTGAAAACGATAAAACCAAGTTCAATAGCCAGTGAGAGTTTCCTATTTCAGGCAAATTTGTATCTAGAATAATAACAAAATTAAGTAATCATTCAATGGACATTTTATATTTGTTGAAATCATATTTTCTGATGAAAAATATTAAATGAAATAAAAATATATAATTTATATTTTGTATGGATTTTAATTATTTTAGTTTTTTTTATTTGGCTTGTGTGGAGTATATTATATTTTGTTATATTTTTTGTAGTTCCATAAATAAATTCTTGAAATAAAGTCCATAACGTTATTACAAAAAAGAACTGGAAAACACCGATAAACATTGCACAGTCAATATTATTAAAAGAAAGCAACTGCACAAGTCATTCATTTCAGATTGATGAATTTATTATATTTTTTTTTATTTGAATTATTTAGATATTTTTTAAATTATTTTTGAAATGTGTTGTTTTAAATAGTTTGAAATAGTTATTTTTTAAATTATTTTTGAAATGTGTTGTTTTAAATAGTTTGAAATAAAAAATAATTATTGTCATAAATAAAGAACGATTATGCTATAAAATTAGTATAAATGTTTCCCTTGTGTCTAACTTTTTATCAGTTTGAACATTTTTTTTGGTCCTTTAAATATTTTGGAATTTACAATTTGGCCCACCTAGGCAAAACTTTGGGAACCCATGGTGTAGTAGAAGACCGCATTTCATCCACGAGAGGGAGAATACAATTGTTTATTTACACAAGGTATCAGATTATGCTTAGCGGTATCAGATTACAATATAAATTGTCTTTGTTAGTTGGAAGAGTTTTTTAGAATTATGAAGTATTTGGTATTATTGGATACAGAATATCATCAAGAATGTAAATATATAAACATTTTTTTTATCTGATGCTGAAATCATGAATAATTTGAAAAATTATATAATGTTTACATATGCTAATTAGGCCTAATTGCTTTCGTATTTTTTTTATTTTTTTCTTTTGGTCCTTAATCTAAAATTATAAAACAATCAGGACACAGTATATGGACAACAAAATCCAATTTTTTTCTTAATGAAAAATTAAAAAGTAAAAAAGTTATAACAAAATATCGAATATTAAATATCAAATTTCATTTTTCTTGGAGCATAAAAAGGGCGTGTCTTTATTAAAATGAGGAGCGGAAAAGATTAATTTGGCCAATAGGCATTATACCAGGAACATGAATGACAATCACAGTGTTGGTTATTTGTTGTCGGTAAACTTCACTAATGAAAGTCATAGTGAAATGATCTGTTATAATTATAAACTTCTATAATGATTAAATGCTATAGTTTTTGCATGTAGAAAAATGGATAAATATTGACGTGACATGTATCTCAATATGTCTTCATTATTTTACTGATAATTATACAAATACTTGATAATTGTTACATTGAGTGTTGTTTACTGACAGCAGTGTTGTATGATATTGGTGGAACTGACCCTTACTTTTCTTTAGCAATTTCATAAAACATTCAATACAGAAAAACAGTAACCATAATAATTTACTACAAACATTAATCAAAAACCAAAGACATGATATGCTATTAAATGTTTCATCATGAACATTACAAATAAAACATATAATATAAAAGCATATAAATTCTAAGAAAAATGTCATTTTTTGAGAAATTGACAATGCTATTTGTCTACTATATTGCCATTTAGTAAAGTTACTTATCATCTGGAGTATTTGAGTTGAATTATGAAGCTCACACCTCCAAATTTCTTTTGTGAGGATTTCGGCTTAAACTGATGGATTCCATTTGTTACTTTATGACTGGTCTTATTGTGGAGTTGACTAGATTAGTTGAATGAAAATGCATAGTCTTTCAATCCAGAGGACACAAGATTGAATCCAGATTCCAATATTTTGAAATTTTATATGATTGTTCCTTATGTAAAATAGGATAAAAAATGATATTACACTTAAAAAAAAGCCCCTCTTTAAATTCCTCTATATTAACAAAGGATGCCTTATTCAACTTTTGAAACATTCATCTTTTATCTTGATTTTCTTGTAAAATTGGGGTAAAAGCTTATAAACTGAGTTTGGTACAAATTATATTTGTTCATGAAATTGGAGTCTCTTATATCTGGTCTCACAAACCATGGTTGACCCATATTTTGTTTTACATATTAAAAATTAATTTACTATACAGTATGTACTGTACAGTGCTATCCATTTTAGATCACATAGCATTATGTCTGCTATGGAATGATATGTGTTTTGTGGAGCATCAATATGTTATAGTGGAGATAGGTAGTAGAATTGATATATTATAATGAAAATATGTTAAGCAGATGTGTGTTAAATGGGGTATATCTGTAATTAATTACAGATAATACCAAGCAATAATGTTTTTTGCCTTCTGTGGCCCTTCTTGGTTGAATCTAATAAGTTTTATAAGTAGCAGAACTTAAAAGTTTAAGATCACATGATTTTGACAATGCTATTTCTATTTATCTACTATAACAAACTTTTAGCTTTTTTTTTTTTTTTTTTTTTTTTTTTTTTAGCGTGTTTTTTTTTTTTTTTTTTTTTTTTTTTTTTAGTAAAATTTTATATAATGACTGGGAAGCTGCTAACTTTTGCAGCTATATTACCAACCCCAGTACCATTCACTTAACATATTGCTATTCATGATCAGTCATGGACATGGTTGATTCAGAGAAAATTTATGAAGTTTAAAACAAAAAAATCTTAATAAAGAGAAATTAGTATATGTTTGGAGGAGGGATAGTTCAAGTGAATATGCTCCTGTTTACTAACTCTGGATGAACTTTCTTTCTTGGCATAGTCAGAAACTCCACAATTATTTTATGGCCTGTTTCTGTTTGTTGACTTTGCTGGGCTGCAAATTTCCTTACATTTTTCCTATTTTAAATAAGGAACAATCATATAAAATTTCAAAAGGTTGGAATCTGGATTCAATCCTATGTTTTGTCCCACATTGTGACAAAAATTGCAGCTATTATTTTTTACTAGTAAACCTGTTGCATCTACATCAACAATAAAAGAATATCTCAGTGATCGATGAATAATTTTATAATTTGATGATTTCAAAATTTAATGCAATTATTAAGCAAAATTTCTTTGTAAATTGTGTCGCGTGTGTGTGTGTGTGTGGTGTGTGCATCGTCCTGGCACATGGAACACGCAAACGTTGCACTGCTTGTCATACTGGTGCTGCACTTCTCAGCGCTATTACTTTCCCACTGCTTTGTTTCATTTTGTTATCGTGACTAAATATATTATATATACTGTACTTTAGCAGTTGATATATATATATGTGTGTGTGTGTGTGTGTGTGTGTGTGTGTGTGATGCCGACGAGTGGAAAAGGTGTGATGATTTTCATTTAAAAGTACTAAACAAATTCAGTCTGAATCACAAACATTTAATATCCGACTATAATTATAAAAATAACATGGGTTAGAAAAGGAGAACGTTTCCTTCATATTCTCACTCTTTAGAGAGGAAATAAAAAACGCACGCTCAACGTTTTCGCGACAGCCGTGTTGCCACTTACATCAATTATTATTATTATTATTATAAATATTTTAATGTTTCAAATTTCCCTATTCTGAGAAAAAATGTTACCATGAAGAAATTTTTTAAATAAAATTTTTGAAGGCGTTAACATTTTATTGTACATTAATCGGTTTGTCTTGCCATTCAACAGCTCCTTCATTACATAAGTATTTCTTGTATTCATATTTAAGTTCTTTAACATTTTGGCTATACATGTTATTACTAACAAGAAGTGCTTGCCAACCGGGTAAAAACAAAAAGGAACCAAACTTTATAAATAAAGATAGTATTGATAGATAGTTTGATCATCGATAGATAGTTTGATCTGTCGATTATTAAGAGGTATAATTCAAATATAAACGCTTAATCAACAATCAAATTCGGGATACATTCATGACGCGGAAGAGAAAAAGGCGGCGTGAGGCGGTCCATCAAAGAGTATCTTTCCGCCGACTGCCTGTATAATCGGCGCAATGATACGTTCCGAAAAAGGCGCACTTTTCTCGGAGCATGTCTTGTTAGTCATTCTAACTTTTGCAGCAAAATTTCGGATAAAAGCTCATTTCTCGAACTTTTATCGGAAGTTTTGATTTTAAACTTCGAAATTTAGTTTTTAAATTTTGTTCAATATTCCATAAATATATAAATATATGTATATATATTTATACCGTGAGTTTTTCTTGAAACCGAAGTGTGATTTTTGGCATTGAGCCACTTCTATCATGTCAAAAATCATTGGCCCACCAGTCAGGCGCTGACAATGGGCTGCATCGGTGATCGAACCGGGAAAGAGGCTTTTCGAGTTGGGTTGGATGGCGTGGTCACGCGTTCCATCCTCCAGTTGCGATTATTAGTAAGGGTTCTGCATTCAAAGAAGATTCGGCGATTTCTTTCTTTCCGAACTTCCAGCGGACTGCCGCATTTCTGCGGTCGTTGTGCCCGAGCTATGGGGTTCTAAAGGGATCCGCTTCTTTAAGAGAATATGTAATAGCAAATCCGTTCAGCCTCTTTATGTCTTCGATCCCTTCGGGGACGAAGACGGCCAGTCATTACAGTAGCGAATACAGCCTCTTTGTGTCTCTGCTCCCTCTGTGGATGAAAGCGATTCTCGGCATTGTAAAGGTCGCTTCGGCGACATAGTGCACGAGATGCGAATGCGGCCTTCTTACCCCTAGGCCTGACAAACCTGAGCGAGTCCGCCGTATTCGTATTTCGTTCGCTTCGTGGATTAAGAGGTGGCAAGAGAGTCTGCACCCCATTTGCAGGCTCCGAGATTATTCTTGCAGATCTAAGAACCCTATAGTACCCTAGTATGTGGAACAGGGGAGCGGCCTTTTGGCCTGACTTAGAATACAATATATGAGGTTTCCGCCCGGCTGACTTTTGGATCAGTTTGGCCACCCTTGCTGAAATGGTTGTAGAGGTGTGGACTTGTCTCTGCCGCAGCTCTGGCAATGATTAAAACCGAATAACATCTCGCAGAATGGATCCTTGTAGTACCTTTGTTGGAATAATGCCATGTTGCTTTTTGGCGCACTGTCTTTGCATTAAATGAGCCTAAATGAGCCGTCGCTACCGCCTTTTTTCACAGAGGGATCGAAAACACAAAGAGGCTGAACGGATTTGCTACTGTGTGTTCTAAGAACATCGGTTCAGGCACTACCGCGACGTAAAACGCCCGGCAGCAGGCCGAAAGATCGGGAAAGTCCGAACCTTTCCTTACTGAGAACACCTTAGGACACCATAACTTGGGCATAACCGCCTTGAAAATGAGGCAGCCCGCCGGAAAGTCGAAAGAAGAAGAATCGCCGAACCTTCCCTAACAGCAGAACCCTTAGTAATAATCGCGTCGAGAGGGTGGAACGTGTGGACGCGTGGTCCAGCCCATCTGGAAAAGGGCGAGAATCTCCCCGGTTCGATCACAGATGCAGCCAACTGTCAGCCCCTGACTGGTGTGCCAATGTGGAGACGATATCGATCGACCCCCGTACAATGGCGGGGCTCTGGCGACTTGACGTGGCCAAATATCGGTCGGTTCAACTCCCCGAGGTTTGTGATTCCCTAGGGAAGCAGGCTTCTCCCTGTCTATGGATGAACCCAATCAGCCCGAGCCCGATCAAGTCTCGGTTGGCACCGTAACGGCTTTTATTCCTCCACCATTGATCCCTTCAGCACAGTGCACCACCTTGGGATTGGAATTCTTTAGATAACTCTTACCTCACGCATGGCATATGTCAGGTCAGTTCTTAATCCCGGACCCGCAGGGACTCGGATGGTCGAGTGACGAATTACAGAGCGGACCAGTGAGGGGTGGATGTAGTCACGCTCTACCTACTCTATAGGAATTTCTTTGCTAGGAGCAGCTACTGGGGGCAGGGACAAGGTACGGTCGGAAGAAAGAACAAATTATAAATTATCTGAAGCACTCACTGATGATGCTGCAATATATAATTAACTGAGAATATACATTTTTCTAAATAAATTCCAATTGAATTCAAAGATTTGTGTGGGGGATCGGAACTCTGGTTGTAATTAAGATATAATTAAGACAAAATAAGGGAAATAGGAGAGGGAGAAAAGAATTTAACAGATGGGGAAGCGACATACTGTGAAAATAAATATGTCAAAATGCCGCAATGCACCACATCATATTTCGACCATCTTATCTTGTATTCTGAAACAGGCCAAAAGGCTGCTCCCCTGCTCCACCTACTAGGGTACTATAGGGTACACAACTTCTGCGAGAATAATCTTGGCTTAATCATTGCCTGCCACTTGGGTGCAGACTCACCTGCCACCTCTTGGTCCATGAAGTGAACGAAATACGAAGACAGCAGACTTGCTCAAGTTTACCAAGCCTAGGGGTAAGACCACTGCATCCCGTACCTCATGCACTCTTTCGTCGAAATGACTTTAACTTGCCGAGAATTGTCTCCATCCACAGAGAGATCAGAAACACAAAGAGGCTGAACGGATGTGCTACTGTGTATTCAAAGAACACCTTGCTCAGGCGCTGTCATGACGAATAAATGCCGACAACAGGCCAAAAGAATGGAAAAGTCCGAACCTTTCCTTACTGCGAGCAAACAAAGAGGCTGAACAGATTTGCTACTGGTTCTCCCATTACGGGAGATCACATTTGTCAGGTGAAACCGCCATATAAATGCAGCAGTCCGACGGAAGACCAGACAAGGCCGAATCTTCCAAGTGAACAGAATCTAAACTGATATTCACTACGGCAGGGTGGAACATGCAATGGAATACCAAAGCGGGAACCTTTCTCTTTGGAAAAGGGTGTGAATCTCCCCGTTTTGATCTCCAATGCAGTCCACTGTCAGCGCTTGAGTGGTGGGCCACTGTAGAGATGATATCAACTGACGCCATGCAATGGCCAGGCTCTGGCACCTTGCTGTGGCCAAATATCGCTCAGATCAACTCTCCAGGATTTTGTGATTTCCTAGGGAAGCAAGTTTCTCCCGGTCTGTGGATGAACTCAATCAGCTGGAGCCAGATCAAGTCTCGGGTGAGCAGGTTAACGGCTTCTATCCCTCCACCATTTATTCCTTCGGCAGGGTATGACACCTTGGGATTGGGACTCTTGTAGAGGACTCATACCTTATGCAGGGGATCTGTCAGGCCAGTTCTTAATCCCGAACCCACTGGGACTTAGACGGTCAAGTGGCAAACTACAGAGCATCCACTAGCAAGGGGTGAGTGAGCCCATGTTATATCGATCCTATAGGAATTTCTTCACTAGGGACAGCTACTGGGGCCAGGGCTTGGGCCTTTCCCAGGCCGGCCAGTTTTGCTGCTGGATCTCTCTATAGAAAGTCAAACAAGATCCTGAGCGAATTATCCGGCTAGGACTTCCCGCAGCGGTTTACTCAGGGTCGTCACTTCCTTTCGACAGGCCGCTGACATCACACCAACATCTGCAAATGCCCCCTATGGCAGTGTGGGGTTGTCTTCACCTGGATTTTGTCAAGCATTTGGCAACCTCTTAGTTTATCCCTGTCAATATGGACGTATCAACCCAGCTGAACAGATACAGCATAGTGAAGCTGGTAAGCTAGGTTAAAAAAGGAATATTTTATTTTCATGTGCGAGAAACAGTGTCACTTCACAAACATCGCTGATAAAAAAAAAATAAATACATTAAAATGGAAGATGTTTATAAAATTTATTGATTTTTGTGTTATGTTAATTACTATATATTCTCCTTATCTATTAATTAATGCATAATTATCGTCTGAAAGATAAGTAAACCCCTGGAACTGTGAACATTATTGTTCACAATTCCAGAGATTTTCTTTCGTTCTCTTTTGTTCTTTCAATATTACTTTGTTTTCTTTCTGTTTCCTGTTTTTTCCTCACTTGTTACAGTTGACTTTAGCCTTTCCAAAGTTTTTAGGTGTTTCCACCTGTTTCTTCAATAGGTTTGAATAATCTAGGGTTAGTTGTTTGCTTCTGCAGTATTTTTTGTTGTTTCCTATTGCTTCCTTGAATTATTTGATTTAATTTGCATTAGTACTTTTGTTTCTTTGTATTGCCACATGTTTCCTGATGTTTCTTATTACTTTTATTTTTCAAAGTTTTCTTTTCTTTTTGATTTTAGCATGTTTCCAATTGTTTACCTCTGTTTCTATTGTTTCAGATCATATTATTTGTTGTCAGATTTCCAATTTCATCAGATGTAATGCCAATGGCATAGAGTGAATGTGTTTGTGTGAATGGATTCTTATTTACAGACAGACTGCCTCCTCCGGTGCACTTCAGCCGTTGGTTTTTCTCCAGTGATGAACTTCCATTGGTTTTTCCTGATGGCTGAGGTGTGTCACTGGTATGTCTACTCCCATACTTTCTTTCCTGTGGGAATAGAGATATCAGATTATTTAGGTTAGGTCTGGTTGGTATTACTAACACCTTCTATCTTATCAATTCTTAAGCTGAGTGATTGTGGTATGTTGATTGTAGATATAAGTCTAGTCCTAAGTTACTAACACACTAACATTTTATTTAATTAAATAAAAAAAATAATAATAAAAACAATCTACCTCTTTATTACACTGCTCCATAATTTCCAAACAAAAATAAAACTAATAAAATTTCAGCTCACTTAGGCAGGGAAAGAACAATCCGTAAACGTCAAAAAACAACAAATACAAAAAAATAAAAATTAAAAAATACAAAAAATAATAATAAAATAAAAAAAATATTAGTTTTAGATATAACATAGTTATAAGTCTTTTACTAACTTAAGCTTCCTCTTAACATAGTTCTAAGCTTCTACCTAATATAGAATAGGCTATTAATACTCCTCTATACAGGGTTAGGTATTCACATACGTCATCATGTAGACTGAGTTGGAACGGTTATTTTGCTTCTTTTATATTTTTGCACTTATTTTTTGCTCATAACAGCACCCTTAGTACTCTATTTGAGTAGAAAAAGGCAATCAAAATTTAGCCACCAAGCTTACCATACAAAAGAAAAAAGAAGACCTACTCAATAATTTTTAAAAAATTTCTGAACAAAAAGAAGTCAAAGAGATTATGCTACGACATTTTTGCTTATGTGTCATGGTGATATCATATATTATACATTATTTATTAACTTTTTTGCTTAACAACTATCGTTAGAAATTAGTATATTTTTTGTGCTGCCTGAGACAATTTTTTCCCTTCAAATGTGGCCCAAGGAAGCCAAAAGGTTAGACACCCCTGCCCTATACAATACTAATAAGTCAAAGACATAATATTAAAATAGTTATATTAAAGAATAAGTTGTATAAGTCATGTGATAAAGCAGTTGCTTACCATCTTGGAGGATTGGATTCAATTCTGAATCCCACGTCTCCAGTTTTTCAGAAGGAATCTAGATCTGGGCCTAGCTCATTAACTAAAACTATTTTAATAATCACATAAAGTACCTGTATTTATGATAAATGATGATATTTAAACAAAAAATGCTCATATTAACTACATTATAGCTTTATCCATTTCGATCAGTATATTTTTCTTGTAAGTTAGAGAATCTTTTAAGTTTTCATTCTTAAACACTTTAATATATTATTTATCTGATTTCAGATTTTTATTTAAGTCATTTATTAAATTTTAAACAATGATTAAAATCCGAGAATAAACAATATCACACCAAAGCAGTTTTATTTGCTTTAGTGTACTATGTTTTATTCTTAGATCTTGAAAGCAGTGTTACTATCACTTACATAATTAAAATTTTCCTGCATGCAGTCATCATTTTATTTTATATATACTAAAATACTTTGAAATAGTTTATAAAAGAATGTATTAAATCGCTTAACAAATAACTGTACAATAACAAAATAAATTGTTCATAAATGTAATATTAATATTAATATTATTATATTAATATTAATATTAGAATCCATCCAATTGCTATTTTTAAGAAAGATATTTGATTCTTTTTAAACAATAACACTTGTATTTTTTCATAAAAGAAAAATACAAAATACTGTTAAGTTGAAAAATGTTAATATTTGAATCCATCCAATTACATTTGTCAGCAATTTATTTTGATTGTAGTAGCAAGTAATTGTATAGCTATTTGTTAAGTGATGTAATCTACTCTTTTAAGCATTCTTTTGAGATTAAAAAACTTTCTGAGAAAGTGGAGATACACCTTCAATAGATCCCATCACATGGGGATCCCAGGTAATGAAACTGCTGATCAACTGCTAAAAGAAGTTGATAAAATGACACAAATTGCTAGCCATCACATTATTTTTCAGGAAGCCTTTACTCTGAATAAAAGGATTCAGATGGACACATCGAAGATACCTCCTATCCATGCCTGGTTTGCATGGCTTGCAGTCCAGAGGAATCCTTCCTAATTGATCTAAGTAGGGAAGACCAGATTGCACTTTTCAGATTAAAAACAGCATTTAAAAAATATGAAATTCATCAATAGGGAAAAAAACTCTTGAGATCTGCCCCAATTGTACCACTGGAAAGTCCAGCCCTGAACATATCCTGGAATGACAACATTTCCAGGGAAGATATCCGAAAAGATCTTAGGAAAGTAAAGTGATCACTAAATAAATAGATACAAACATCATGGAGCTGATCTAAATACATCAGGGATATTTTATAAAGTGTTTAAAGATTATAAAGGTCTTAAAACATTAAATTAGCTAACAATGATTTCTTTAAATTGTTAAATATTGTAATTAAAATTTTAATAAAACATTGTTAGTTAAAATTTTAATTTTAGTTAACAATGCTTTATTCAGAAAACATTCTTTATATGAATGCTTTTGTATGTATTTTATATGGAAAACATTCTTATAAGAATGTTTTCCATATAAAATACATTCTTATAAGAATGTTTTCCATATAAAATATTGTTAGATAATTCAATCGTTTAAGATCATCTTCAATCACTATTTTAAATAGTGAAAATGTTGCTGGTTTTTTTTTCTTTATTATCATCACTATTATACAATTATTAAATCAGTTTCTATATTTACTTTATATACTGGAAATCTGTTAATGATTTGGTATGCTATTGAACTCCCTATTCTGATGAAATTTAATTATATTATTATAATTATAGTTATATTATCAGTTATGTAATAATTTTATTATTTATTTGTAATTTAATACTAAATAGACTATTTTTTATTTTATTGTAATTAGATAAACTCAGATAGCACATGTAAAGAAAATGAAACTGAAAATATTGAAAAGATTCATAATGATCAAAAGTTTTATAAAGAATTTTATCAGGTATTATTTCCATTATTTTATGATCATTATTTATTTCTGAATGCATTAAATATATTTAATAGAAATAAATTAATTTCATTCAGTTTTTAATATATTAAAATTGCTCAATAATTTATTAAGCAATAACTTATTTTCATATATATTATGTTCAATATATAAGTATCCCTCCTATAACACAGTAGATAGGTTCCTGAAAAAGACTGTGTTGTGTGAAACTGTTACATGAGACCCAGAGCCAATACATAAAGGAGAATTACGTTCTAAAACCAATTCAAAACAAATAACTTTCTTTAGTTCAAAAAATAAATATTTTTTCTTGTACATACCTTAATAAAGAAAACTATGGAATTTATATATTTTATATATTGGGAGTAGGCATGATTTACCAATAAAAAATTTATTTTGACGTTTAAGATATATAAATATAAATTTATTTGCCAATACAGGAGTTTATCTTTTGTTACGGTAGATAGAAAACATAAAATGTATTCCCGAAGTAGAAATTTATCCAGAAAGACTTGTTTCTTGCCAACAGAAGTTTAGATGTGGATTTCTTTGGGAAGTTGGTAACCATTTGGATTGTCCAAGATAAGATGTTACCTCGGGGATGGCGACTTTTTCTTTTTTCTTTTTTTTTCTATCTCTCACATGTTTCTGGAGTTCTATGCAATATACAGTACAACAAATTTTTACTGTTAAACAGAATTTTTAAGATTCTAACTTTTAATTCCATATATTTGGTTCTTATTAAGTCGATTTTGTTTGTTGTATGCAGAAAAAAAAGAAATGGATAGATTAAATTATGCTATTCTAAGATTCTTATAACCAGCAAGGATTGTTATATTATGGATTATGGAAGTTAAATCTTTAACTTGCTCTTATGAAGTTCAAAAAGATTTAAAACTTTATTTTTTAAAATAATTTTAAGTAAATTTAACTAAATTGGTCATGTTCTTTCATCAGTATCTCTGATAAACTTTTGTAAATTTTTAATCCTCTGCAAGGATTAAAAGTTGTGAATAAATGCAATAATCTATATAAAAATACTACTTTCAGTAACAAAATTAGTCGTTTTTTTAAATTTTACTTTTTCAAAAGTTTAGTAATAATATTTTTATGTATTTAATATATATATATAGAAGTCGTAAAAGTTTTAAGAATCTCCCATATTGCTAACATAGGCCTATAGCTGTGTAAAATTTCTCTACTAACAGCATATAGAAAAATAGAACTGGTAACTTAACCGTGATAATGTTACGATCTAAACTATCGCTTTTTTGACGGGAATATCTAATAACAACTATTATTTTTTTTTTTTAAACTAAACTTTTCGTATGAAGCTATATTTGATATAAAAATATAGCATCCAGGCACTATTACTTCTAGATGTCGAAAGAGATGTTTAAACAAAATTTTAGCGAAAATTTCGGCCCTAGTTGACTCGTTTTACGTAGTTTTTCAAGATCTTATTATGTAGAATTAGGAATGTGAAGTTTAAATAACTAATAAGCATGTACTCTCTTTCTAATTTTAGAAAAATTGCTTTTGATTTAGTGCTTTTCTTGTATCATATCTATACGAATGATTAGATTGATTTAATTTAAATTATATTGCAATAATATTGATCGTGTATTTATTTATTCGCAGAATAAAAAATATCAAATTCAATTAATACAAGTCTAATCTACAAGTATGAAGTTCGACAAAATCAAAACTTTATCTTAAT
The DNA here is from genome assembly GCA_000484575.1 of Olivierus martensii. Taxonomy (NCBI): domain Eukaryota; kingdom Metazoa; phylum Arthropoda; class Arachnida; order Scorpiones; family Buthidae; genus Olivierus; species Olivierus martensii. Next base: position 42,284 of record AYEL01085435.1, on the reverse strand, counting down.
ATATTTTTTAATGTAGAAACAAAGTACTTTTTAAATATTTTTTGGAAGTGGAGTAGACCCTCTAGCCATCTGTAATTCTATCTCCGATTGGTTTAAAATGTTATTGTTTGTCTTGTTTATCCTTTTTCCAACTCTACCCATTAAATTTTCTGCTGGATGAAGTTAGTTATAGTGAAAATTACGAAAGTTTTTCACTTTAAGCCACAAAACCTCGTCAAGGTCTTACCCTTTTTGTGGATTTTTTTGTTTATCCAGGAACCCCATAATGGCTAGGCAGTAAATCACCATTATGAGTAAAACTAAATCCTTTCACGACTGAATCAAAATCGTCTTATTAATCCCACTGCTTCCCATTCAATCAATAACATTCGGTTTATTTAGAAAGTTGAGGAATGGGGATCTCATGCAAGAACCCGGATTCCCCCGGAGGAAATCGATTTCTCTCCACTTTCATACGATGGCCACAGATTTCACACAAGTGTCGACATGGTAGGGCCTCCCTAACACTTCAAGGCAAACCTTTGGAATTACCGAGGGCGTGAAGGAGACAAAATCGGTCTCACATGTATTTCATCATGTATGAAGATTTTTCTTATAAAAAACCATACCAAATCTAACCTATTTTCATCTGGAACCATCATAGTGGAATACTGTTGTTTGCCATATTCTTAAAGCGAATGTATTGTTAACATCAGGATATTGTTCTTTAAAGCATTCTTTTGCAAACTTCCACATTATCGGCAACCACGGATATAGAAAAAATTTCGGGAAGATAAAAAAATTTTTTTAACATTAAAAACACATTTTATATTTGAATTTATATTCCTATATTCATTTTAATTATTATATCACTCGATTACTTTCCATCTTTCTGTATTCTAGATAAAAGATTATTAAATGTTTTAACCTCTCTAACTGTCCTGATGGATCCGCTTTTAATTTAATTAGTATAATTGATCAGTAGCTCACAGTTTACTGATATGACATCATCAGTAAACCGTGAGCTACTGATAAATTACACGGCGAAAATTGGCGCGGATATCCTGACGCCACATCAATAGCGCATGCGACTTCGTGTAACTGAACGCATCCGCTGCACGTGCCGATTCGTGATCAAGTTCTGTATCCGCCACAATCGATATCCGTGTATGGAGTCTCTATCAACATCACACGTGACTTCGCACACGCAACTGTTTGTCAAAATCAGAAAATATGGATTGTTACTCATATACGCTATAATTTATATATAGACAGAACTTACTTTTTTATTGATTGAGAAGTTCCAATTTTACTTGGTGGAAATATCGGATTTTTCCCATATAGTAGGTCTACATTAAATGAACTAAAGAACATATATAATTATTACTATTTTTTTACTGTATAGTATGACCATATCCAAGCTTAAACATGTCAGATTTAATATAGATTAATGGGAACTCAGTTTTCGATCGCATGTTTCGCTAAACAAAAAATGAGTTAAAAATTGATTCTGATCTTTAGGCTAACAAGTAAGTATCCTGCTGATCAGCTCCTAAGTATTCTATTAATATAATATAATAAAAAAAAATAAATATAAAGTTTTTAATGTCATTCTGAATATAGTACAGTATATCAATTGAAAATTTGCCAAAATGCAAAACCGATAAATTTTCAGAGGGATTTTTTTTTTTTTCAATAATATAATCTATCTGTATTATATAAATTTTTCTTCTGCAAATCGTAATCTGAAAGAAAAAATTGAAAATTATTAAGAAATTTTTCTTTTTTGTTTATAGTATTGACTGAATAGTTTGTGCCTAGTTCTCAATCTTAAAAGAAAATTTTTCGATTTATTAGTCTTGAATGTCATTCCATCCAGAATCTGTGTTTACATTTCATGATTCATTAGTTTCAAGAATGGCAAATATGTTATGTAAAATTTGAATGATTACGATCGATGATGTCACAACCATTTTAGTTACGTAAATTACAGATAAAGTATTTTTATTGGAGAGACGCACATAAAAGCAAAGCTAAATTGTTAATAAGGATGATGATGATCAAAAAAGGCTTTTTTTTATTATTTGTATTAACCGGAATTTCAAATTTGATAAAATATATGAAGTTGCACTATTTACTTAGTCATTATTAATAGCCCACTAGATAAAAAAAATCAAATGATTAAATGTTTGTTTTGTTATTTTTTATTAGTTTAACGTTTTTTGATATTAATTATTACAGTATATAAATTGTTTTACATTAAAAATTTCAATTCAGAAAGTTTCAAAGTTTTACAGTCGGCATGTTAAGTTCTGACGTCATCTTGAGAAAAAAAATGGCATAATTATGAATGATACGAATATTAGGAAATTATCATGGGATAGGTGTTTATATTTTTTTATATATAATCATGGATCCATGTATACAGTACACTATAAACTAATTTAACTCGATAAAATTTTTATAATTAATTAATTCTTTAATATGATTAATTAAATTAAAATAATAATAATGAATTAATTAATTATTAATGCAAATTTTCTGAAATTAAATTATCTTACAGTTTTATATAAAAATTCAATTTTTTTCAATTCAAACAAAATTTCTTTAGTAAATGAAAACATTTTAAAATGTTAAAGCTGATTTTTCACCATATTCTTTAATCTTGTAACATGTGCTATGTTAAAGAAATCATGCAAACTACTTATCTTTCACATTTTATCTTTTAATGCTCTGAATTCAAAATCCTTTTTTTTTCTTTTTCTTTTCAGTGATGTAATTTAAGCATAAAACACTATATTTTATTAACTTTCCATCTTATAGTTTGGGTGGTAAAAAGATATTATCCAGCATATTTCTTGACTGGTTGAGTGCTGAGTGAATTTGTCAGATGTCAACAGCACTTATATCAGAACCAATAATAGATCTTGTAATCTTCTTTCAAAAAATTTTTTTTGAAATAAAATAGTTTCAAGCACATTTGAAAACATTTCTTATGATTTATAACGTTATTCATTGTCCATTATCAAAAAAAAAAAAACAAAATGTTTACAATTTTTTAAGATTTAAATGTTGAAAAAAAATTTATAAGCTAAAATCATATTTCATATTTTATTATTTTTCTTGGAAATACAAAACAGAATAGAAAAACTTCTAGCAAATTTGTGATATTTATTATATACAGTATAAAAGAACAATTTTTTCCACTTGAAATACCTTTATTTTTGATGATGAAAAATTTTTGGCAAAATTTCAGTGGTATCAGAATGCATATAATGAGCAAGACAGAATTTTTAAGTACTTCTCTGGATTATCAGTCACTTTAAGTTTTTAAATGCATTCTACATTTCATCATCACTATATTACAAGGAAAAATATGAGAAATGTAATGACATTTGTTTTTTTTATACTATGCAAATTTTTCCAAGATTAATAATAAAAATAAAGAACATACTTCATTTTGAAAGTAAGTTATTGCCCTCTCTATGTAAATAAAAGTCAAAAATTTATTATAAGTTTTTGGTTGTAATTGGATGCAATAATAACAAAAGAAAGGTAACTATATCAATCTTTAACCTGAAATTTAAATTTTAATATCAGCATAAAAAATAATAATAATTAATTAATCAAAAGTCAAACATTATTTGTACAACCTTACACAATGTGATATAGTATTTGCATGCCAATTATATAACAATAATTAATATGTAAAGATATAAAAATTAGCAATCATAAAGATGAATTGATTTAAAATTTGATTTTATGTTGTTATACAATTTAAATTTTTATGTTAAAACTTTATCATAATTTTTTTTTCTCATATTCAGTTATATTATTTGAAAAATAAAGATGTTTTTTCTGAAATACTTAATTTAGAAAATAATCTTCTATTATAAAGATTAATAAAATGAGTAAAGATCAATGACAATAATGATAATTAATGTAATGTTTGACCTAGCCATTTAAGTTGAAAATGGAAGATTTTTTTAAATATTTTAATTCATAATGATGTATTATGGACTTCATTAAATATTTTACATTGTGAATAATTTTTTGTTATTTTGATTTTATGACCAATTTTCTATATTATTTTCATATTTTTGAATATTATTTTTTATTTATTAAAATAATTGTACCATCTTTGCATAATACAAAATTGTAATTTGGTTCCTACAATTCATTTGTAAATTGTACTTTTGGTTTATAATCTTACATAACTTTACTAAGTAGTGGTTATAATTTATTCTTGTTAATTTAATTTTAACAACTTTCAAGAATACTTACCAATACTTATCTTTTATACTCTTTTAAATTGATAATGCAGTACATGACTATATTTATGAAAAAAATATTTGAATATATGAAATTTTGATTATTTATATTTACATTTTAGCATCATCAGATTTAAAATATAAACCAGTTATTTGGCTACTGGTCAGCTATGGTGATCAACAGGTGGCTGAATTCTATCAAAAAAAACCTAACAGGCTGATCAAAAGCAGGTCTCCTGACAACACTAATAATGACAACAACATAAAATTTTTTATAAGGAAATTGAAATATAAACCAGTTATTTGGCTACTGGTCAGCTATGGTGATCAACAGGTGGCTGAATTTTATCAAAAAAAACCTAACAGGCTGATCAAAAGCAGGTCTTGACAACACTAATAATGACAACACCATAAAATTTTTTATAAGGAAATAGTGATATTTAATTCTATAAATTCCATAGTAATAATGATATTAGATCTCAGAATTGTTGTTCTTTATATTGTATTTTATCACACAAAGTTATTAAGAAATATATATTAAAATATTTAAAACTTTCCATTTCAGTTTAAAAAAATGAAAAGGTCTGATGTTTAATTATTTATGCCATTATCCTCTTGATATCAACTAATTGTTTATTTTAAATAATGCTTTAATTTGAAATTTATCTCAATTTCATTTATTTGCATTTTATTTGAATTTAATGAATTTACTGCAATATTTAGTGAGTTGGACAACAGTTTATCATATTCTGTCTTTAATTCAAAATTGATATTAGATTATATAGTTGTACTTACTTCAGATATAACAATAATTAATGAAAGATGATTAAAATTTAAACATTTGCAATATATTTAAATTTTGGTTAGATCTACATCAAAATGATACATTACAAATATTCTAAATCAGAACCAATAACAATTTAATTATTATATCATCATGATAATTTTATATATATTTCATAAAAAAATATTTTGTATTAATAATTGAAAATGCTCTTTTAGCTGTTGTGATTAAAATCAGTATTGTAATTTGATATCAAATCTAATTCATATATGATTTTTAGTCTACAAATTTTTGTCCATTTTAGTTTTCACTGTTTTGCTTATAACAAAAGTATCTTTTATTAACTGAAGATTTTGGCTCATCCAGTATATTAGGAACCAATTGAAGATATAAACTGCAAAGAATCTTACATATAATTTTTGATATGATAATTATCAAGATATTTTAATTATATTTAAATCACATTGCTATAAGTTTAAATTTATTCTATAATAATAATTTATTATTAGAAATTTTGAAAGGAAAATAAAATACTTTTCACATACTTAAATTTTTAAAATTGAAATGACATTAAACATTTATATTGCCTATTGAAATACTGTTAATTGAAATATATATTTATATGCATTTATTTATTTCAGCAGGAAGTGGAAAATAGTAAGATTGATCAAGATAGTGTGTTAGAAGAGGAACAGCAAAATCAAACAAATATTATTATAATGGGTGTTGGAACTGCTAACAGTAGTGTTCAAAGTGTTCATCAATCAGATTTAACAGATCTAGAAGATATTTCTAAGAATGAAACATGTGTCTTATCTGAATCAAATACTCATTCTGAAATGTGCAAAACAGTGACAGAAGAATCACCATCACTTAGGATTATACATGAGAGGACATCATCTCATTGTGAAATATCACCTGAATATCGAACTAGCAGTGAAGAAGATGTTAGTCAAGAGATTTATAGTAGAAGGCGGCCATGGTCTCATGTATATGGTGATGTTGAAGCTGAAAGAATTTTCAATCCTCCATCCATTCGAGATACTGCCCCTAGTTTCTGGAGGAGAATGAGTATTTCTGGTGGATCTCAACCTACTCTTATAGCTGAAGAGCCACCACCTTCTAGAGAAGTATCTTCTGGACTTTTATCTAGGTATTTTACTCTTCGCACATCTACTCCTCAACTTTCTTCAGTAGATAGTGTGTTAGAAAGGTTCAGAAAAAGTTTTAATTTTAGGTTTCAAAAATCAAAAAATAAACAAACTGATGTGTCAACACCTGATATTAGAAACCAAGAATATATAACACCCTGCAATTCTCATGAAGATTACGTTTGTCGAGATTTGTCAACTTCTACTTGTTCCAAAAATCACCTAAAAAATCTGGTGCTAATAAAGAAAATGTTAAAGTTGGATTTCGAATTGGATCTTTAATTTTACGATCTTCTAGAGAAGGAAAAAAAAATAAAAAATTTAATGAAGAATTGAATAATAAAATGGATAATATAGACAGCAAAAACAAGGTAAATATTTATAAAACAAATATTTTATTTAAATTCTGATGTAAATAGTTTAGTTCAATTAATTCCTTTTAATATTTTTAGTTAAGATAGTATTTTAAAAATAAACTGTTATATAATGGGTTTTTATTTAATATCAGCTTTGTCAGGGTTAGATTCGTTAAAATCATGGAATTAACTTGAAATGACGTTAACTGAAACCAGAAAACTATAGGCCTCCTGTTATAAGTCAAAGTAACATTCCTAGAGTGTTTTCTTTTTAGTACTAAAATTGATTCTATTTAGTAAACTTTTCTCATCTAGTCAATCTGTATTGATCAATAGTGAAATGAAATGAAATGAATGAAAAGCATGATTTAAGTGTAAATTTTTATTGCAAAAAAGATTACACAACAGTTATATTTTATAATTTACAAAAAAAAATTATTTTCTAATAAAAGACATTTTAGAATTCACTAATATTATATCCATCATTAGATTTTCTTAATGCAGTTCTCAATCATTCACTAATAACAGTGCCATTTTTATCACATATCACATTTGGACTATACCTAACAAGGCTAACTGAACTATAGAGGAAGGGGATAGATAAACTGGGCTCAGACCCTCAAATAATTTTTCCAAGGTGAGATTTAATCCTGGGACTTTGATTGAAAAGTCAAAGCATTTCCATGCAGTGAATTTGGCTGATTGACCTGTTGAAATATAGTTTCATATTATATTTGTAGACTATATTGTGTAGTCTGCATGAATTGACACTAATATAAAATCTGGTTACCTGGTTTTCTACAACTATACTATAGATTTCCCATACATTTTTTGTCTTTTAGACAGGAAACATAAGAAAATATGGCTTTATTCTGTTCCATTGTCGTAAAAAAATTTTAATTTTTTAATTAATTAAATTAGTTTTGCTTACAATATATTAGGAAACAATGTTAAGTGAGATAACATTAAATGAGGATCTTTTGTAATTCAATTTCTGATCTATTGTCTAGGTCATTATTAGACAATTATTGGTTTTTAATAACTTAAATTCTGATCAAGAATTAGATAATAATGAGTTACACATTTACAATAAAACCTATGATATCTTATTTAAATGATGTACCGTATATAAAACTATTGAAATTTATTAAGACTTCAAACATTGCTTACTTATTTGTTAAATAAACTAAATTTCTGCTGAAAAATGATATAAAATACTAGCACTTTTCAATAGAAATTTAGTTTATTTTGATAGAATAATATTTCTTGCTAAAACAATCATCATCAATTCTTCAATCTAGTTTTACCTACAAATTGCTATAGATTAATATTCATTATAATTTTGAGTATTATTATTTTTTGAATATTAATTCTATTCTAACTTTCAATTATCAGCAACTTATCAGAATTTTTATGAAAAATTATAACATTGTATAATAGTTATAAGAAAAAAGTTTATATTTTAATGTTGACATATGTGGTGTTTCAAAGACATGATTCTTTTATTTTTTTAATAAGCTTAAAAGTTTGTTTTAAGAAACTATCTCAATTTTGTAAACTGTTTTAGAAAAATAATCATATTAATTGAATTTAATAATACAAATAAGTCTAATACAGCAAGAATTCTGGAAAGAATTAATCACCTATTTTCCAAATATACAGGAATACCTTGCAAAGTACAGTTTTAAACAATGTGGATTTTGGTCTAATGCGATTTTTATTATTACCAAGGAAGTTAATTATTTTGATTATTACACATATCAATATTGGCAACACTGATTGGCAACCCGCTCAAGTGCCACAGGTGACAGTCGAGAGCCACGTTTATGCTGTAGCTTTTCAATTGGCTCTCATCTAGACACGTTCTTTCCCACAGTATTTTATTATTTATGTGAATATTAGTATTTAATAATATTTTATTATTTAAGTATGAGTGAAAACAGACAAAACAAAGAAGACACTGTTCAACTAACAAAAAATCACAAATGGCTGACATTAGAGAAGAAACTTGAAATTATGAAATGTCACAAGAATGGTGTTTCATTTGCTAAAATAGCACGTGAGAATTCAATGAATGAGTCCTAATGTTTTCTACAACTTGTTTTATAAGATTAAAATGATTTTCTTTGTTATTTAGTTAATAAGAATAAATATTTTTTATTTTTAAACATTTTTATTATCCTAAATCTTTGTAATAAATGAATTAAATTGAAATCCATTATAAATAGACCTTGAACAATGTGGTTTTGCTTAGTTGTCTTGGAACCAATTAGTCATTTTTAATAAATGAATTAAATTGAAATCCATTATAAATAGATCTTGAACAATGTGGTTTTGCTTAGTTGTCTTGGAACCAATTAGTCACGCTATAAATGGCATTCCTGTACCTTCTATTTTAGAATAGTCAAAATTGTGGGATTAAAATGGTCACCAAAGTTATTTCAAAAGCATATTTTTTTTTTGAACATTATATAATTTTATCAAAGTTTATTATTAAAACAAAACATCCAGTATTTGAACACCAAATATTTTTAAATTGTTGAAACTGGTCTGCATCAAAATCCCAACAGGTCAAAATGCAGATTTTCCTGGACTCATACATTAAGAAATATTTGTAAGTGTGACACAAAAGGTTTTTTCTTTATCAATATAAAATATTGTTTGTGAAAATTTAATCTAAATTAATTTTATATTAAAATAATTTTTAATTTTGTGTATGAAATGATATAATAATTATAGTAATGTTTATTGTTCAATGTCTAAATATTTAAATTTTTGGAAAAATTTGTATCTGAGTTATATAAATCCCTGACTTATATAGGTAATTATAGTAATGTTTATTGTTCAATGTCTAAATATTTAAATTTTTGGAAAAATTTGTATATAGACATCCCTGACTTATATAGATTCTTTTTTTTTTCTTTATTCTAGCACATGGATATAAATATCTTTATTACAGTTATTGTGCAATTACAGAAACGTTTTCAGTCTGTCTGACCTTCTTCAGCTGTATCTATACTATATACATATATTATGTAGACCTTTTTAACAGTTAAGCATTCCAATAGAACAGTGTGAATTCTATAAGTTTTTAAACATTAATTATGTAGATTTATAAAATTCAAAGAAATTTAACACCGCTTGAAACACAAAATAAACTTACGATAAATTTAAGCACTAAAAGCAGTGAGTTAAAAAACAAACTTTACTAAACTGTAGTAAAAACGTTTTCGATATACCACGATATCATCTTCAGTTACAAACAGATTAGAACAGTCTTTTAAATAAGAGTTCTAGAACAAAAATAATTGCGCTCTCTCTTTCTTCTGGCCGGCTATATTTAAATACAAAAGTTGAAAGGTCTAAACAATATTATAGAATATTATAAAATAATAACAATAAATTAAGTAGATAAAATAATACAGTGAAAAAATAAACAAAAAAGAGGTTCTTCGGCCGCTGAAGGTTAAGGCAGTTAACAAGTTCATTTTATTGTCTCTAAATAAAATAAATAAAATAAGGTAGACGAGAGTTCATTATTTCAGGAGCGGATATTCTGTTTACGTATTAAATATTTCCAAGCCTTTGATGTAGTGTTTGCTAGTTGCGAATTAATTACGTTTTCATTTTCTTTAGCTTTAAGGATTTCAATTTTTTCAGCAACAAATAAATCTTTTTGATCATGCACTTTTTTGAAGACTTTCGCTTCGTTCCATCGGATGTTAACGTCCTTCTCATAGGCTCTTTGAGCTAGCGCCGTCTTTAACTCTCCTTTCCACACATTATCCTTGTGTTCTTCTAGTCTATCGCCAAAATTTCTTTTAGTAGCACCTATGTATATTTCTTGGCAGTTATCTTCTATATTATATATTAGAACATAATGACATCCATATTATATATATCCATATTAGAACATAATGACATAGTCTCCTGGCTTTTTGCAAAACACTGAGAACCAAAATGATTTTTAGAATTTGGCTTCACCGGAATAAATCTGGTATACTTGAGTGTTCCAGTACAATTAATCATAAGGATCACTTCTTATTATTATTATATTATCAGTAGTTCAAGTTCAGTGAATGATATTTTAAATGCCACAACTGTAATTAATTCTGTTTTATGACATACTTTTCAAATAATTGATGTAAATCTCTAAAAGTATACATAGCATTAGAATAAATTATTAATGTATAGTAAGGAAAGTAATGACCTTATTCAGATTAAAATTTAAAAAATGATGTATAACTACATTTATTAAATATATTGATTTTATCAAATTTTTTCGTTTAGGTGACATGACGAATTTTTCGGACGGGAAAACCTTTTCCTTTTTCATGTTAATACTGTTATTATTACATCTTTGACAGTAAGTAGATTCTTTACAGTTTCTATCAAAATTATAATAGTATATTACTTAAAAAGAAATATTTATCATTTTTCTTTAGTTCACGATTGTCTTTCCGGATAGTGAGTCCAGAAGTTTCATTGCAAACAGCAACAAATATTTGATACCAAAGATCTTCAGTTAAATTAAATATTTATTCTCTTGTAAATATCTATGTAAATATACATTATTTCTTTAAAAGAACATTACATGTATTTCTCTTTTTCATTTTTTTCAAATAACGAAAATAATTTTGCTCTTACTAAGTAAGTATACAAGGATTTAATTATTTTTAGTTTGTTATTTACAGTGCTGTAATTGGAAATTTTTTATTTGTTCCACACACTACCTCTACTTAAAAATTTTTATATATGCAAAATAAGGTTTAAAGTTTATCGATCTGTACGTGAGAGTTATTCTTAAATCAATTGCCTTGAATAATCGCACCAGAGTTTATTCATATATTTAAATAGCTATATATTTTATATATATACATAAAGAAATGATGCAACAGATTATTTATTTCAGGTAAAGATGAAACTTGTCTATTAAAATGCTAAATAATTTATTAAAATGAGTATTTTTATTTCTGAAGAGTAGATAATCTAATAGATTTATGTAAGAAAATAAATTTAATGCAAATTTCCTGTTCTTCCATTAATGTTAACTTTAACATGCTCGAAAATGAAAAATTGTAGATGTTAGGAAGTTAGTTTGAAGTGTTTTTCACTCTTAAGTTATTAAATTGGAACACAAAAAATAAACAACGAAAAGATATAAGATCAATTTTTGCTAAGATTAATTATTAAATGGATGAATAATTACCACGTTAAATTTAGAAGAAAATCATTATAAAAATTTATAAAAGATGAATTTTTTTAGATATCCAACTTAAATATATTTACAGATTATGTATGGCCCAAGAGTTATTAGAGGAAGAGTTGATTAAAATCTTAATGTTTAAAATAATTTTTTAAACAACAGATTTAAAAATTTTTAATAATTACTATTTTTTAATTTTATATAAACACTTAAAAAACATTTATTAAAAAATAGTAAAGAAATTTTCCGATTGGTATAATTATTAATACTGTATAAGTATTGAAAATCATCACTTTGTTTAAAGTTTTCGGGTGATTTATTGCTATATTGGTATAATAAATATGATTAGCATTTTATTTTAGTCCTATGCTATTATTAATTTTAATTGCATACTTTTGTTTATCGACATAAATAGAAAGTGGAATAATGCTCCTATGGTGAAAAGATATATAATATAATAAAGTTAAACATAAGATATACTCAAATTCAGCAAATACTTTATTGTTCAAGCACGAAAAGGTTAAAGACAAGATTTATCAAAAAAATTTGTTCTAGCATGTCAAGAACTTTCTACATCAAATTCGATGTATAAGCAAATATGAGATTGATAAATAGGAGTACATTCTGTGGGTCCTTTAAACAATTTTGACAGTACTAGAGGCACATATATTAATATGTTCCTACCGATCAATTTACTATGCATTGAATATTGTTCAGGAAACCGTATGCTCGATCAAAGGATTGGTGTTTATCATATTTTATTGATGAGGCATGAATATGTTAAAGATAATACTTTTAGCAAAATATGTTTTTTTTTTCTTCATAGTAATAATAGAAATATACTATTTTTTTGAAAAGTCAAATATACGTGACCAAAATTTCACGAAGTAAAATAAATGTATATTATCTGCATTATTTTTTAACTATGCAATATACAGAAAAATTTTCAAGATTTCATATTCTTATTTTGTAAAGGGTAGAAATTTGTTGTATTTCTAGTTTTGTGTAGAGTAGTTTTCTAGTTTATATCTTGGTGATCTAAAATTCTGCATCATTAGATTTTTTCAATTTGTAAATATGATGCTTACTGTAATATATTTCATTAAAAACATATGAGTCACTCGGTTCCCATGTGTTTTTAAGACAATTCTCCTCGAGTATAATTTTTGATTTATTCAAGCCTCCCAGATTTTATCCGTCCAGATGCAATAGATTTTTCTGCGGCTTAATGAATTTTTTAAATTGCATAAAATGATCACTAGGCTATCATCACCAAAAAAAAAGTCCTATTTCTTATACGTTCTTTCTAATGAAACATGTTAGGGAAAATTCTCAACTATATGTATAGTTATTACCTACCAATGAGGGATTTTTGACCTTTTCTATTTCAGAATGGAAATAAAAAATATGAATTAAGTTAGTCTATTTACCTTTCTATCAGCACAATATCCAATGAAATTATTTGATTTGAATGAGATTCATTAAATCAAATAATAATTTCATTGGATTTGATCTTGGAGTGAGTTTCAATAATACTGCATATTATTGAAACTCAATCCAAGATCAACCATATTATTTATGATGAATACATATATATATATATATATATTTGGTTTTCTACAATAGGAAGAATTGAATAATTGACTTTCATATTTTTTGATTGCTTCCATTAAGAGAATTCATCACACATCAATTTTAGATTGAACAGAATTTGTCTATAACAGTTAATATTGTTAGCTATCAAAAAACGAGAAATTCAATGTTAAGGATCATATTGTTGGTTTAATAATCAACAATATGAGTGCTTAGTGATAAACCGATTGATCATCATTGACAAGCTTATCCAGTTATTTTTGGATTGTTCTCTAAAAGAGAAATTGTATTTAAAATAATCATCATCAGAAATGAAAGTGTTGTTTCAAATTTAATTATTATTCTCTTTTGTAGTTAGCAATTATGCTTGTACAACTAGTCATACCTTATCAACATTCACATAAAATTCCTTCTCATATGGCCAAACTGTTGTCTTAATTGAAATCCTTATTTCCTATATGTGCAATGTAAATATCTTGATTTCATCCCTAAAATTTCTTTATACTCTAAAACTGATATAGAATAAATACCATAACAGATGCCTTTTTACAAGCATTATTTAAAATTAAATAACCAAAATGGAAAAAAGTACAGAAAATACATTGTAAAAAATACAAAAAAATTTACAAAAAATAAATACGAAGTGAAGACTGAAAGTGAAGGGATGCATTTAATACAAACAAGTTTTATCGACATTATCTGTCCTATCCTAGAATATGTGGATCTATGCACAACTCTAAATGCAGCTACTATGTTTGAAATTTCAGAGTATAAACTATTATTTTTTAATCAATTTAAACACAAAGGCCCTGAACATTGAAAGTTGGGGGTTGCCTATATAAAAATTAATGCTAACCATTAAGATTTGTAAACTCTTCCTCTTCGTAAATTATTTCAGAAAATGAACAATAATGACTACATTTCATTATGAAAAATTTTAATATTTAAAAATCAATTTTATGTCTTAAATAATAATGGAAGAACAGGAATATATATTCCTACAAATTCATGACTGTATAAAAAACTTTCATGTGTATGCTTTAATCAGAGAATAATAATTTATATCAATAATTTGTGAATACTATATAGGTAAAATAGTTGCAAAAAATTTGTTAAATGTTTTCAAATACATTCAGATTTTGAGAGAGACTTTTCATCAAGACATTTTATTGTGAATATCATTGTATGATGATGACGATAATGATACCAAACTAATTATTATTATTATACTTTTGTATAAAAGAAAATAGTTGCTTCTTGCATATGAATTTAAATTCATTCATTCTTTCTAAAAAATTTTTGTTTGAAATCTATATTGAATGTATCTTTTGTATATATAAGAAACAAATGTTTCGTTTTTGGTCTATTTGGGCACATAGTGACCAGGGGTTAACTAGTTAATCAATATGATAGGACTGCTGAAAAGCTACTATACAATTACCAGCTTGTTCTTTTCAACATAGGAATCGATACTTATTTCCATGCATTTTATCCCAGATTTTCAGTATCATCAATCTATCAGTTTGCATTTCTGATCTCCTACCAAAGTGGATTGACATGTCAGCAATGATCTCCTAGGTACTGACCATTTTCCCATTTTTCTAACACCTTCAGGGCTTGAGAATTGTCACCTATCTCCCCACCCAGATGGAGAATCGATTTTGCAGACTGGAAGCTTTTCATCAGTCTTATCTTCATATCTACAGTTATGATTGTGATTCCAGATATTGATGAAGTATTGAAACTGTCACAGCATATATCATAGAGGCAGCTGAAATATCTATTCACCAAATGTTAGCAAGATTTTATAAACACAATAAATCTTAGTGGAACCATAATTATGAGGTGGCCCTTTGTCCTGATGTGTCTGAGGGCAAACAGCATTATTTATTCTTACTCACTTAGTGCACTGCACGCTCTGATGTCATGGAAATTCTTCCTACATCCAATCCTCAGGAAGATTCAAAAGCTTCTCTCTCTCTCTCTCTCTCTCTTATCAAAAAAAGGGGAACAAACTACTGGCATTGCTGCCAAGTCAGCCACCCCTGACTATTAACATGTTTTTAAAGCTCCTTTTACAGATTTTAAATCCCTCATCAAAGAGAAGCTGAAACAATTATGGGATGAGTAATCTAACAACAAGCTTCATTAGATTAAACCCTTGGTCAAGCAGTGAGATTATAGCTACTGCAGAAACAGAAGAAAGGAAGTCATCCTTACAAGGCTTTGTATTGCAGACAGCCAGCTCGCTCACAGATACCTTTATATGATCAATGTCATTGTGCCTTTAAAATCAGGCACATTTTAGTCGAGTGTCCATATTTTACACAAAATTGTCCTTACATTTTAATCTTAATTCTGACCTAAAGACCCTTGTAAGAAATGATTTAAATTATTCTGGCTTTTTAATCAGATATCTTCAATTTGCATCACATTTAGCTCATATTTTTCTTGTTTTTTGTTTTAACACTACTTTAATATATATTTGTTGTTTTTTACTTGTTTCTTTTACCATACTTTTTTCATATTTACCTTTGTTTGCCATTTTGACACATTAGTTTAAATATATATCTTGTTACTGTTTGTTTTAATATGGCATTTTATATCATTGTTATATTTACCTTGTTTAGTTCTGTACTTCTCCAATTATTCTATATGTTCATTTACTAATTTTGGTTTATAATATTTTTATATTTATTTTAATTCTATGTTTTGGATTTTTACCCAATGTTTGGTGCAGTTTGTCCCATGAAGCCCTTGCACCACTAAATAAAACCAAATCCTAAGAAGAATGTGAAACATTAAAAAGTGGCTTTTCTTTCTTTTCAAAACACACAACTGCACAATTTTTAAGTTCAGTATAACAAAAAATGAACTAAATACAGTGTATGTAATAGCATTCTTTCATTTTGTCTTCATCTTTATGAATATGTATTTATATATTCATAAGAGAAATTGAATACAGTAACAAAGTTTATTAATTTATCTAGAATTTTACCATTTCAACTGATCTATCAATGTTCTAGTTAAATATTAGCAAAATTTAATTCCTCCCTATTTACCAGAAATTCCAGCTTTCTCTAAATAATATTTATATTGAATCGATTCTGATTCAACATAAATATGAATCATATTGATATATTAAATATATTATTAGCATTGAAAATAATAATAGATGAACTCGTAGCTCTATAACTAATAAATCTCATCTGAAGATCATTTAATGTAAGCCTATATATAGATGTCAAATTACAGAACAAATGTTGCATTTATGATTTTAGTTGTTATTGATTAAGTTTTGTTTAAAAAAATATTTTTTTGATAAAGATACCCCTCTTATAACATAGTAGATAGGTTCCTAAATAAATACCAAACCATGGTTGTGTGAAACTATGTTATATGAAATCTAGAGCCAATATAAAAAGGAGAGTTACATTCCAAAACCAATTAAAAACAAATAACTTTCTTTAATTACACATAAAAACTTAATTTTTATTAAGAATATTAATAACATGAAACAAAGAAAAAATATATATATATACAGGGTGAGTTTTTTATCTTGAGACAACGAAATATCTTAATTGGATCTCGTTATTTCGGAAAAAGTTGTAGACAAAAGTTGTTGGGTTTCGAAGGAGCAATCAATTGGTGACCTTAAATCTGACCTTGACCTTGACCTTCAATGTCATTTGAGGGTAAAGTCTGTTTTTTTAAATGGGAAGACCTACTTTTGACCCTGGCAATGGAAAGAGCGGAAAATTTCACAATCGGATATACCCTTGACCTTAAGGTTTAGATCAAAGATCAAGGTTATTTGCAGGTCAAAAGATTTTTCCAATGGGAAACCATAATTTTTATCACATTTTTTAATGACCTTATTACTTTGACCTTTAAAAGCATTCACTACTTTTAGCATTACCCAGGAGTATCAACGTGGACGTAGTAGTTTTCTGCTCCCTTTGGGGTGCTTGATTTCAATGAATCACCTCGCCTCTCACTATTGTGAAATTAAACGGAAACACATATTTTTAATCCCATTTTCAATGCATTTTTCAACAAATGCATTGAAGTGGAAGGGCATCGTTTTGAACATTTGTTATAAAATGTTTCCCCAAAACCAATAAATCAAGCAACGGTGAGAAGTAAAGTGATGCACCGAAAACAACCAACCCTGATAGTGAGAGGCGAGGGGATTCATTGAAATCAAGCACCCCAAAGGGAGCAGAAAACTACTACGTCCACGTTGATACTCCTGGGTAATGCTAAAAGTAGTGAATGCTTTTAAAGGTCAAAGTAATAAGGTCATTAAAAAATGTGATAAAAATTATGGTTTCCCATTGGAAAAATCTTTTGACCTGCAAATAATCTTGATCTTTGACCTAAACCTTAAGGTCAAGGGTATATCCGATTGTGAAATTTTCCGCTCTTTCCATTGCTGGGGTCAAAAGTAGGTCTTCCCATTTAAAAAAACTGACTTGACCCTCAAATGACATTGAAGGTCAAGGTCAGATTTAAGGTCACCAATTGATTGCCCCTTCGAAACCCAACAACTTTTGTCTACAACTTTTTCCGAAATAATGAGATCCAATTAAGATATTTCGTTGTCTCAAGATAAAAAACTCACCCTGTATATGACTCTAAAAAACAATACAGGTAAAACAAAAGAAAAGGAAAAATGTATACAACCTATATAATATTCATTTAATAATAATATCTTCCTTACCACTGTTTCATTAAAATGAAAATCGATCTGACAACAGACCAACAATAAAACTGATTGTTTCGCCAACAAAATGCTGTTAAGGATATTGTCGGCAGCCATATTTCTCATTTATAAATAATTTTAATATTTTTAAAATTTGCTTAATTCTTAAATCTGACTGTTGTTTACAAGATACTTCAGACCATCTAGGGTATTTGCTTTTATTCTACACATTTCAAAATTTTTTCTTCATCTAACAGGCAAAATATTAAGCGGAAAGTGGAACAACTGGAAGATATGACTCTAATCTGAATAATCTCAATTAAAATTTGAAAATTGAACTAATAGCCTAGGATATATATGATTAAGCTGATAAATTATTTAAGAAAAATGTTTTCAATTCTCTAATATATTTCATTTAAAACTAAACGCTGATCATTAAAATTTTTATCTTAAAGAAATGTAAATTTTGGCTTTATCAAATATGAATTAAAAATACAGCATAATGAAAGTTATTTTAAAATCCTTATTTTATGTTTTTAATGTCAATTAAAAACATATCAAAAGGAGTGATCAGACTTGACCTCTCGATGTACTGTACCTCCATTAATGCCCAGCTGACTGATCTTGTGGATGTGAGCGATCTATTGGAGAGCTAAGTAAGCCTTGAAACAGGCTATTTATTAATCCAATAGGTTGAAAATAAATAGTATCGTTGATTGGCAAAACAGGTATATTAGAATCGCCTTTAAAGCGATTGAAAAACTTCAACGAATGCCTGAATATCTTTGTTTTATGCCAAATTCTAATTCGGAAATTATAATCTGTCGGATGTTCACAGTGCCATCCATGATTCGGATTCAATTTCCAGGTGTCCCATTTCCAAAGATGTTTCAGCGCCTGTGCTCGTTGAATCCTATCTTCCACTGAAGACGGATTAAGGCTTACTGAAAATCCCCAAAAGATGACTTTTCAGTACAGGTATCCCTCTTATAACACGGCAGATAGGTTCTTGAAAACACCGTGTTATGTGAAACCGTTTTATATGAGACACAGAACCAATACAAAAAATAGAGTTACATTCCAATATCAATTCAAAACAAATAACTTTCTTTAGTTCCACATAAAAAACTTATTGTTTATTAAGAATGTTAATAACAATCCCCAAAAGATGACTTTTCAGTACAGGTATCCCTCTTATAACACGGCAGATAGGTTCCTGAAAACACCGTGTTATATGAGACAAGCCAATACAAAAAAGAGGGTTACGTTCCAATATCAATTCAAAACAAATAACTTTCTTTAGTTCCACATAAAAAACAATGTTTATTAAGAATATTAATAACACAAAACATAAAGAATGAAAAAATATATACGTAAACTCGTAAAAAAATATACATAAAACAGAAAAAAAATATACGTAAAACAAAAGAAAAGAAAAAGTATACAGCCTATATATTATAACATTTATATGATAATTATATCGT
This sequence comes from Olivierus martensii, assembly GCA_000484575.1. Classification (NCBI taxonomy): domain Eukaryota; kingdom Metazoa; phylum Arthropoda; class Arachnida; order Scorpiones; family Buthidae; genus Olivierus; species Olivierus martensii. Next base: position 22,755 of record AYEL01085435.1, on the reverse strand, counting down.
CCTTACTACTTTCGCTAAAACGAGAACATTTTTTCTATTTAATAATTACATATTCTTTACTGCTGTTCATTAAAAATGAAAACATTTTTTTTTATTAACAATATCAACTTCACTTTCTGAACATTTTTATGCATTTAAAGTTTACAATATCAACTTCACTTTCTGAACTTTTTTCTGCATTTAAAGTTTGTACATCTTCTACTATCATTACAGATTTTGTAATCTCTTTACAAAATGTAACCCGCTACAACTAAAAACGTTTCTTCTTTAACAATATCAACTTCACTTTCCGAACTTTTTTATGCATTTAAAGTTTGTGTATCTTCCGCTCTCATACAAAATCAGATATCTATCCACTACAACTACAACCCGCAAGAAAACAATCGTTCCTTAAAACACAGCAAAAAAAAATTTATATATAAAAAGTTTTCTTCTCTTTCACATTCCTCTATTGAAGAATAAAACCTTACTTTTTTTATCCAAGAACTGAATGTTGAGAACACAAAATACTTAATGGCGACAATTAACTCAATTTCAAATCGAAATCGAAAATAGACCGCATATCCTCCCTCTAATGGCTAGGTTAGGTCAGGTAGGTTAAACCACCATATCTCACGAGGGATATACTGTACCTGGCAGCGGCCACTTATGGAGCCCATAATAGGCTGCCCAACAGCCACGATGGGGTCTACCGGATGGTTGAAGGATGGGATTCAATGCCGGGCCCGGACCCCGCCTGAAAAACTAAAGGTGTGGGACCCGAATTCGAACCCTGATCCTCCAGGATGGTAAGCCACAGCTTTACCACACGGCCATCTGGCCGACCCCTCTCATGGCAAACTAACGAAATTGCATCTATCACTAATTTTAGCAAAGTATTTCCCAACGATTGCAATATGTGTATTGTGTCTCCATAGCAGTGGACGAACTACGAGTACAATGCGCCGGACCCCGTAACGCAGGGAGCCCCAAATTCTTTGTGTCTGTACTTTCTTTACCTTTTTTTTTAAATTAGCAACATAATACAATAAAAATTAAATGCACCATGAAGAGTAGAGCAGTGCGGCGGTAGGAGCAGTAGCGAAAAATATTGAAATAAAAGATGTGATTAGATATTTTGCAAATTTAAAATCCAGGAGGCGGCGGACGGAAATCCCAGTCGAACGCGTTGGCGTGTCACGCTGAAGGACCCGGATTCGCGTCCCGGGTCCGGCATCTCCTGAAAAAGTTATTCCGGACTTGGCCCGGCGATTTCCGACCTTCACCATCCGGCCCTCCTCCACGGGTGTGGGTGCAGCCTGTGGTTGGAACTGACCCCGCCCCTTAGTAATCTCACTGATTGGAAAGGGGCGCAAACATGCAAAAAAATAAAAAATCCAGGAAGAATTTTAAATATAAAAGCGGTACCTTGGTTAACATCGGTAATCCGTTCCAGGATTACCGTCGTTATCCAAGGCGCGATTCCCTATAGGATTTAATTGAAAATTCATTAATTCGTTCCGGCTCCTTCCCATAGCCATAAGTATTAAAAATGCAGATAAAACTCATTTAAAATGTCCTAACAATGTGGAAAGTATCATTTATGTATATATTTGCTACAAAAAAAAAATTAATATTAACAAAATGTATTTGTTCGTGAAAAGTTTTTAATTATCAATCTTCACCAGAAGGACAGTTGGATTCACTTCGAACTTTTGACAAACGAACCCGTAAATACTGATTAGCGGCTTATATATTCAATGATTATTATACAGATAAGATTTGATTTTGCCTTTTGATGGCGAACGAACAGCGACACGCACTGGTAGATTTATTGTCTATAATATGAATTGTAAGATCTCGGACAGACTTTTTCTTCTAATGGAATCCCAAACTGCGACATCACACTCCTGAAGTGTCAAATAATATATAACACAAACAAACAATAGAATCAGACTTTGTTGCAGAATTTAAAATAACTAGTTAGCCCTTGGTCACTCACTATATGCCCAAATATATCAAAAATGAAACATTTGTTTTTTATCTGTCAAATTTGAGATTTTTCATTTATTTAGCATATCCTTGTATATAATACTTTTGGTTGTTTTTCTTTTTTCCAGGCCAAACTTTGAAATTTTCTTTACATGAAATTGGCAACTAACAAACTATCGATTTATCGATGATGTTATTTAGATAATAATTATAGTTTTATCTTAAAATAAAAAATTATAATTTCTGAAATGAATAAATTATTTAAATGCAATATTTATGTAGCCTCGCGTGCCGAATGCAAACTGAACAGCCAACATTTTTCGATCGAAAAAGACAGAAATTGAAGTCAAATAACAAAAAGAAGCACACAAACATAAATAAGAAATAAATTATCATAATTTAAAGCAAAATTTATAATGAGATTGGGATTTAGTTTTCTAAAAGATGCAATTAAATATTCCAGGCGAAAGAAAATAGTAACGGCGGAATTTCCTGTCGCGAGAATTCGTATATGCGCAGAAACATGGACTGCACACGCTTATTCCTTTATTATATAGTCGATTCTCGTTATTCGCGGTAGTTACGTTCTATAAATTCTTCGTGAATATTGAATTAGCGAACCATTGTGTCTATGGAAAATATAGAGTTAGGTTCCCGTAAACCTTTCTTACCAACATTTTCATCCTCATTTTGTGTATTTTTCTGTTTAAATACACCTTATTTAATGCGCATTACAGCGCTTACAAATAATTACGGTATATGAAGTGTACAATACTATATACAGTATTATAATTGCAGTAATCTTTATTTAATTTTTTAAAACACCAACTATGCAGTAAATAAAATGTTATTTTTGATGTAGCGGCTGACATATTGTCTTTTTGAACTGCCTCGAAAAACTGAGTCAGCTGGTCCGCGTGTCTTTTTGGCTCGGATCATCTAAAATCTCGGCGTAAGGAGCGAATGCGCGGGAATTTAGGCACCTAAATTTGAGGCCACTTTCGAGCGTAGGGTAGCATTCTTCCGCGCTATCTGCCATCCGTAGAATGAGCCAGGATAGGTAATGAGACTGTTCCGACAGAACGACACAAGAGACTACATTTGGTAACAACTTCCTTTATTAGAGAAAGTTTACATTGGTAACAGTATTTTTACCGCTCAGCGGGAATCCGCGAATAAGCGCGAAAGCTCCGCGAAAATCGACTTTGTGATTACAAATAAATTTTCGCGAATAGTCGAATACGGGAATACGGAATCCGCAAATAACGAGAATCGACTGTATATGATTATCGTCTAGAAATCATCTTTAAGAAACTAAAAACTAGTGAAATGTTGAACGTCTATTTTTAATTAAATAATTTGTTTTCATTACTATATGTTAATTATCATTTACTTAAATATATTTTTATATGATTATAATTTTACTAATTTTAATAATATTTTCGGATTTGAATTGATTGTGACAAAAAATAAAGAACAACAACTGAGCTAAAGAATCACGTGATGCGATGACGAGTTGTTTTACAGAGCTCTATTTTGTCGAAGTTCACATAATCAGGAGTCGTAACCAAAGCCTGCGTCGTTAACCAAGTCATGTTTCTTACATCCACTCGTCGTTATCCGAGGCCGTCGTTAACCAAGATACCACTGTACATATATATATATATATATATATTTGACAATTTTCAATTGTTTTTTAAAAGATGCAATTTTGTTCTTTTTTGTTATTTTCTAATAAAAATATCTAGATAAAAAATTAGTTATTTTTGTGGTAGGGACCCGAATAATATTTTGCGGGAGGCAAAAATTTTTAAATTCCGCCGCTGGTCAACAGTGTGGATTTACAAAAGTTAATGAAAATATTGTGTGTTGTAAGAGAGTAAATGTAATTTTCTAAACGTGTTAAGTAAAAACCGTGTTGTAAAAAGTACCGTGTTATATGAGGGCTTCCTAATTTTCAAATCGCAATTTTTTCGAATTAGAGCGAAACCGTGTTATAGTAAGGATACCTGTATTATATTTTTATATTTATTTCTTTTCATTTATATTTTTATTAAATTAACTTTTTATTTTTTTTCAAAGTAACAAAGCACACATTTTGTTATTTAATATGACAAAACATTTTTTATCAAATAAAAAATGATTTATACAAAAATTTTAATTGATATCTTTGCATTTATCAAACATCATCTCGACAATGTTCACATTTCGTTCATTTATTTTTAATAATCGCACCCTGTTGATTTTTCTAACGTAGCTGCAAACCATGTTATATGCAAGAAAAGAAGTTAAAAAATAAATGAAAGTGTACACGAAAAAATAAAATTGAACATGTTATGAGGAGCATGATTACTCCAAGGTGATGATCTGCACTTGCCCCACGTAATAATATATACGGGGCAAGAGCTTACCAGGATTTTTCTCAATAAATTCTGAAATGTCAAAAAATATTGTTTATTTAATATAAATATTAATCAATATTCTTCATACTTACCAAAAAATTGCTCTTAATATGAAGTTATCTTAAGAAATTTTGCATTTTTAGATATTGTCAAAGTTGTATGTGCTGTTCGGACGCGATGCTTTTGTAAAGGTCTATGTAAATACTGGAATCGCATCAGTCATTATGCTTTATCTATGTTGATAAATTGATATTAACTTGTAGTAAAATACTACAATATCAAATAGCAAAATATCGCTTATCTTATAATAAAAAAGCCCAATAATGCACTTCCCCCAATTACACCCTTACTCCACTCCGTCTTATATAAACAAAAATAACATTGCAGTATTATTAAATGCTGTTACTCGAATGATAACTAATTATTTATTATCGTTAAAATTGAAGTTGTCTCTAGATATTAATTTTTAATTACAATTATCCTCATTTACAAGCTACAAATATACTTTCAAAATTTATATAAATCTATCAAATTTTGAGTTTTTATAAAATGACTATGACATGATTGCTTTCTTCTCACTGTAGCCATAGAATTGTGAGATCCATTTAAGTATTGATAATATATATATCATGTACATTTTTAAAATTTGGATACAGAACACAGTGATCAATAAATTAAAAGATTTCAATCATGATTGCTTTCTTCTCACTGTAGCCATAGAATTGTGAGATCCATTTAAGTATTGATAGTATATATATCATGTGCATTTTTAAAATTTGGATACATAACATAGTGATCAATAAATTAAAAGATTTCAGTTTATTTCCAATTCTTGTATAATTAAAATCGAGAAATAACATCAAAATAATTACTATCGGACTGTAAATATATAACAGAGTTTTGTTGCCAATAAACAATAGCATGCAATAATATTGTTTATTAAACAATGTTTGTGGAATAATCCTTTCTTCTCTGAAGTCAACATAAGAAGTAGAAATATAATTTTCTGACTTTAATATATATATGTTTTGAATTAAAATGTGATTTATATTATAAATAAACTAATTTATTTTAGAAACAGTCTAAGAAAGAATGATGGTTTGAAAGAAGAAGAAAGTGTTAAGGTTAAAAGAAGTCGACATCAAAGTTGATTTATTGAAGGATAGAACGTTGACTGGCGATAATGTTTATCAAGCACAGCAACAGGAGTCTGAGGTAAGCAATTTTGAGGTAGGTAATTTATTTTTATTTACTTTATTTTATTCTCTCTTATTCTCCTGTTCGATGATCAGGATGCTCATATGACGAAAAAGAAATGCTCTTTATATTATGTATGTATGATGATATTCATTCATTTCTATACCAGATTAACAATAGAGTAATAGCTATTAATTATAATTATAGTTAATCATTATTAAATGTCATAAAGAAATTATATATGGAATGTGCAAAATTTGAACATGTTTAACGGGCCGCAAGCGGCCCGCGGGCCGCGTGTTGCTCATCCCTGATCTATATAAAAACACTTATATAAAATTATTTCGATTCTTACGAGGGAAGAATTTTAGATGTTTGGTAGATTAATACTGTCTAATTTGGAAGTTCTTTGGAATCCGGACTCAATTCATAAATCCCAAATTTTCTATCTTGCAATGATCTATATAAAAACACTTATATCAAATTATTTCGATTCTTACGAGGGAAGAATTTTAGATGTTTAGTAGATTAATACTGTCAAATTTGGAAGTTTGCTTTACGAAAATCCCATCTCTTGTAGTACTTACAAGTGATCCGGATCTCAGTAAAATTTCAAATTTCGCATGAAAAACAATCACTTACTATAGCAAACGGAACAATCTGTAAGCATTTCTCCTTCTCTCACTAATACGAATTCTATAATATATATGAGAACAGATAATAAAAAAATATTAGGTGAAAATTACTATATCCTTTTTATGCTCTGTAGTATGTTAAAACACGTTAATAGCAATAAAAAATTAATAAAACAATATTTATGTTTTTCTAATTAAAATCAAATTAAATCAGCCAGTTAGTTTATTTGTATTTCGTATTATATATTTGCTGAAATTGAGGGCGTAATATTTTAAAAAGCAGTTTCTTTGATATTAAGTAATATCTTCAAAACCTTACCATTATTTATGAACTTGCAATAAAAATCGGTATAAGAACTGATTGAATGTCTGTTTGAATGTTCGGTACGTGTTGAAGTATGACTGAGGAACTTCGGTTATGTACGGTAATATACGTGTATATAACTGGAGTGGAAGAACGTGTAGGGCTTCACATACAACACTTAAAAATAACAACAGTAACACGAAGATATTCATATTTGAACATTATCCGATCGTCGCATCCTCACATTTATATATCACGCAGTTTCACTCGACACACCACGACTACACAACACATACACGTGTTTCCCAAAAACCAACCTCTGGGTCCACGTCCCGGGAAATGGAAACGCTCAATTAATAGTTATTAATTGGCGGCTGAAGAGGCTCTGGTAACATTCAAACATTAATCAGCCCCTTATATTCTAGCCCCTTACCCTGTGGGTAAGGGGCTAGAATATGCCCACCCTCTGACTCGCGTGTTGTAAAAGGCGATTAAAGGAGTCACTTCGCGTTGATGATTCCGAGGTTCGTCACTGGTGGCTTGCTTGTGGGCTCCTACATGGAATCGGGACTGCCTCGGCGGTACCCATATACGCCATACGGACCCCATACGTACTCAGACTGCCAGGCGGGTTTGCCGCTTCGCTTACGATTCAATCGTATCCAATTTACAGTTGCATGCGCTTCGTATTGGGGGAACAAGTTAATACAAACCCCCATAAGGTAAAGGGGAAAATATTAATGATTCGTCGACTGTCACTTTAATTACTGTAAAATACTAAATATGTAAAATAATTTATTCATGAACAAAAGATTTGATATATGTAATTTTTGAAATGATTTTATAAATTTCTTTGCATATAATTTTAAATCTTATTTTTAGTATTTTTCAACTTCAGATTAATTTTGCGAATAACTTGGTATTAAAAAAGCCTTTAAAACATTTTGTCTAAAAAATATGATCGATCGTCTAGACCAGGGATTGAACTCTTTTGAGAAGAAAGAGTCAAATCTGTCCCTCACAACTATTTAAAAATTATTCAAGAGCCACAGATACATTTTTATAAATAAGAAAATTTTAAAGTAATATTATAACAACTGATAATATAACTTGTGGCGTTATTTCTTTATTAAATGAAGAAACAAATCACAAAAAATTGAACCATGTGCTCAACCATCCCCACCACTTCCTCTTTATCCCCCTTCCACGCTCGCTTTTTCGTCTCTGACGTCACGTTTCGTGCATCTTAGTGCCACGAGTTTTGCGACATGTAATTCCGTCTTGCAGTTATATATATATAAATATATATATATATATTTGTCTTGAGTTTGTTTAATTAAAACAAATGAAATCACCATTACGTGAATAAAATTCTTAAAAAATTTTATAAATGAAACTGTGATAATTTTATTTCATTTTCAATTTTACTTCACGTATCCGAAGAGCATAAAACAAATGAAATCACCATTACGTGAATAAAATTCTTTAAAAATTTTATAAATGAAACTGTGATAATTTTATTTTCATTTTCAATTTTACTTCACGTATCCGAAGAGCCGCAGTTTTCCGACCCCTCGTCTAGACCAGTGGTGCGCAACCCTTTATTACTTGCGACCCCCAAACTCAGACTGAAATTTTACACGGCCCATTTTTTTGTCAACAGATAATGGCACACTCCATTCTGGAAGAAGACAATGTGGTGGGGCGAAACAAGCCCTTCCACAGTCTGCCCACCTTTGCGGAGGGGTCAGCCGGATTGTGGAGGACGGGTCCGGATCCCATGATTAATATTTTCAAGGGGTGTGACCCATGACTCGAACTCGAGTCCTGCAAGGTGGAAAGCCGAAACGTTTTGACGCGGCCAATTCGGCAGACTTACAAGACCCATTATTTGTTGCTACCATGCTATTATAAGCATATAATGATAATAGTAATAAAAGTCGTTTTATCACATGTAAATTCATATCTTTATAGTATATTTTAGTACATATGATTTGACATAAGATTTTTGAAAAGACTGCATATTACAGTATATACAATATAATTTTGTAATATGTTAAAGATATATTGTTATAAAATTTTCATAGTCTTTAAAATTAAGGAATGTAATCTTTATAGAAGTTTCTAGAAAGAGTGGAAGTATTTTTATGCAAAATGGATTTTAGTACTGTTTCAGATTATGAAGAAGAAAATTAATAGAAAGTGACATTTGCAATTTTTATATGATTTTTATAAAATAAATTTTTGTAAAGAATACAAGTTAATATGGAACTGATACTGGAGAGGTTGTTATTGCAGAAATGAATATCTAAAACCATGATTACTTGTGTTATATTTTAAAATTTTATAGATTGATTTTGTATTTTGGATATTTGGTATTGTCTAAACTATTACGATAATAAAGTGTAATAATAAAAAAGACATCTGCAAAGAAAAAAAGCCTAAAAGAACTTTATTACTAACAATCAATTTCGGAACATCTTCCATTAGCAAAAATATCAATTGCGCGTCGTGTGGCGGGAATAAGTCAGCATCATAAAAGAGAAACGATTTTCGAGTGAGATTAGCAGCATATATCACAGGATAAAACTATCTCTATCAACGTTATAAAAAGTAGTTTTTATCTACATACATTATACAGAAAAATAAAATATCAACACGCGCTAGAATCCTTTCTCGAATGATTTAAAAAAAATAACAACAGTATCTCAAATTTTAATTTTTATAGCAAAATTTGCAATCAATCCAATGGTGTCGATGTATTTTTTTAAATTTATTTTAATTTTTTTATAATACTTATAGATATATTTAAATAAATTTATCTAAATATGCATTTCCACGATGTTTTTTTAAGGAAGTTTTGACATAAGTTTTAATTTATACCAAATTTCAATATTATTATTTATATTTCTCTTACTGCCAATTTTAAAATTTTATTGCTATACATTCGAATTTTTTTTTGGGATAAAGCTAGAATACATTCACGACATCTTTATTTTATATGATTAAGGGTAAAAGGATCTGACTATATTTCCATCTTGGGGCTCATATTCGGTTTCTTGCAGTCCAGTGCCCTTTTGCCAACCCCACGTTCATTACTGCCACTGTGCTGCATTGCTTCTATAGATACAGAATATGGAACAGCGTTGTTATCATATCTGTAATCGGCGCTCCGTATTTGGATCGTAAGATAAAGTCTAAAGTCTTCAAATGAAATAATAAAATACATCAACTACATTTTGATTTGGCGTTTTTATAATTTACTAATAGTTGTAGAAAAATACAATTTCAATTATCCTTTTTTGTTTCAATTATATATATATATAAATTTGTTCTTAATATCAATTATGCCAGCTGTCTTGCCAGCTGCATGGAAGATCCAAGATGGACAACCAGATTTTTTCATAGGATCTGATTTAGCGGTTAATCATGGTCTCTTTAAGCCTGGTTCACATATAGGTTGTAGAAATTTTACGATTGTATTTTTTCATAGGATCTGATTTAGCGGTTAATCATGGTCTCTTTAAGCCTGGTTCACATCTAGGTTGTAGAAATTTTACGATTGTAAGAACCAGATTGTTTCCGTCGTTTATTGCATACCGAGCAAATAAGGATACTGTACAGTAAGATGTGTACATTATGTTTTATAGAGAACTTAAAATAGAAGATCAGAACAGCTGATGGATATGTATAGTACTATACATATACGGTACGATATACTATGCTGTAAAGTACAGTTTTTTAAAAATGTTAAGTTTTGATGCAAAATATAAATATACACTATACATATACGGTACGATATACTATGCTGTAAAGTACAGTTTTTTAAAAATGTTAAATTTGGATGCAAAATATAAATGTATTGTATTTTATTAAATTTAATAAATTCGAAGTTAATTTTCATTTCTATACTACAGGTGCTTTCGATAAACCGCCAAACCCGATTAGCCGCCAAAATCTCGCCGAACGGATGGTAGCGTCTTATCGGGATTTGACTGTGTATATAATTTTGTCAACAGATGATGCCAGTTTCCGTTTGCAAGAATACTAACTGACAGGGCGAAACAAGCCCTTTCACATGCTGCCAATCCCTGCGAAGGGGTTAGCCGGATTGTGGAGAACAGGGAACGACGGGCTTCCCCAGAGTCTATGATAAATATTTTCTAGGGGTGAGAGATTCGAACCTGAGTCCTCCAGATGGAAAGCCGAAGCGTTTCCACGCGGCCAATCCGACCCACTAATAAATATATATTATTCAAAATTAATATACCGTAAACTGGGGTGATTTAAGCCCATTAGGGTGGCTTTGTCCCAATTTTGGAAACGTGTTCCTTTTTTAAATTTATCTCCAATTTTTAAATATGTAACAAAAAACAATAAAAATATAAATAAACAAATGTTTTTTATGACATCTTTAAAAATTGGTGATAAATTTAAAACAGAAACACGTTTCCAAATGGGCCAAAGCCACCCTAATGGGCCTAAGTCACCCCAGTTTACAGTACCTTTTTTATTTTGGGCCAAAGCCACCCTAATGGGCCTAAGTCACCCCAGTTTACGGTACATTAGACTCTCGATTTTACGAACTGATATGGACCCCAAACCGTTCGTAGAATCGAGATGGAATTAATTAACATTAGGGACCAATTAAATAGTTGGTAAAAACGTGCAGTTTTAAATTGAAGTTTCGTAAAAACGCGAGTCCATTATACATAGGTGTTATTGGTGCAATAGATTGCACTCATATTGCTATTGTAGCACAACCATCAACACATCCGTTATTTCCAGAATATGCCTATGTAAACAGAAAAGTTTCCATTCAAATAAATACAAACTGGTAAGAATTTATAAAATGATATATTTTTTTGTTTAAACAATTTTATATTTTGAAATGAAAGAAACAACAAATTGGTCACCTTTTAAAAAATACTGACAGGGCCGGAGGAAAGTTTGTCAGTGCCTTTATGCAAAACACTAATTGGCGTGCCCTCCCTCAAAAAAAAGAAAACAAATTTTACGTGGTTTTAATGTAGTGCGTTGATATATATATATACATGGATAGCAATAGTAAAACGAACTGTTCCTTTTTCACATCACATAGAAATATTGTGATGTGAAATACGAATCGTATAAACCCAGCATAAGAAGACATAACTGAGAATATCAGCGGCCGGATGGCCGAGTAGTAACGCGTTGGAGTGCCACACAGGTGGACCCAGGTTTGCTCCCGGGTCCGGCATCTCCTGAAAAGATTTTCGGGGTTCTGGGCTGGCCCGGCGATTCCCGTCTTTCACTATCCGGTCCCCCTCCACGGATGTGGGTGCAGCCCAGATTGGAACTGGCCCCGCCCCTTAGTAATTTTCCTGATTGGAAAGGGCTAAACATGTAAAAATTGAGAACATCATAAAAGAAAAACGTATCGTATTAAATTATATTTTAGCAGTTGCTCAAAATTTCTGAATATTAAAGTCTGAACAGTTTGTTTAATATATTTCAATTTGATAAAAACTTATATTCTGAAACTATTAATGTATATCACTATTACGCTATTATAATTTTAATATATAAAATTTTAATTTCAATGTTTATTATAAATAAAAGTACTTCATTTATTCAAAATATTTACAAGTTATTCATATTTATTAATATTTGATAACTATTAACATATAATATAATAATCATATAAATCACATTTTATTAAAAAAACAATACACCTATAATAATTTTAACTATTTTTATTATTTAAATATATTCTCAACTTATAATTGGCCATTTTCCCCGACTGGTCATATTCCCCCGTTTTACCCTACGCGTAAAATATTTTTGTGATTAAAAAATTTATGAAAAAGCGAAAAATAGCTATATTTAAAAAAAAGGAAGGAAACAATGATAAAAAAAATTTTTGAAGACAAGTTTATAAATAAGATATTTGTTAAGGAATAGGATAACGTTTGGATTATCGCATTCGTATACCCAAAGCCAATTTTGGACAAGATTTAGAAATTATTTTCGGCAATCCTATATTGCTGAATATTTCGTGTTCTTGCACTAAAAATTTCTTAAATTTTAATATATAGCATTAAGAATAGAAACGTGGCTTTTCTCAGTTTATTCATTTTGCTTTAAACTTTTTTCATTTCATATTTTATAATATATTTTATAATATATTTTAGAATTAGGTTTGTTTTCTTTCTTTATAAACTTCTTAAATTTTCCACGAAACATAATTTTCGTTCGTTAAATATAGGAAATCAAACCACGCTTCATTATATATAGTCTATATAGATATATATAAACACATAAATCTACCAGTTTTCTTTCGCATGGGACCATTAAATATTAGTTGCTCCCATTTGCTGACCATATCCAGTGTAGTGATTAAAATAACTCTCATTATATTTATGAAAAATCTATGTAAATCAGTTCAAATAAGGCTTTTTACAGGAAAAAACCTACATCGTAATTTAAAAATCGAAATAGGCTATAGTTAAAGTTTGGATGTTTGATACGCTAAACGGAATTTGGATGACGATATTTCATTTAATATGCTTGTAATCCAGATGGAATTTTTGTCTTTACATCGTTTTACAGAGATTTTTTTACATATCTTCAGTTACACCATAACGTCTTTGCATCCAATGATGTGTAGGCTACATTTTTCGGAAACCGTTCTCTCGTAACTAATCTTTCATCGTGCGAAAAGCGTTACATTTTTATACATCCGGCCTCGCATCTCTTCCCGATTTTAGTAGACGACAACAGTATCCTATAAACAGATTTATTATTTTATGTTTTTACACAGTTTTGAAAAGAGATCGGTAAAGATTTTTCTACGAATTACTTATACACAATAAGCAAATATCGTTATTATTTTAAAATCTCGTTAAAATATGTTTATTTTTATAACTTATGAAAAAAATAATTCTTGCAGAAATTTAAGATTAGTTGCGTTATTTTCTTAAATTTATGATGCGATTTATTAATTTATATATGGGAATAAATATAGGTATACCAATAACTTATTAAAACTCGAATTCTGTCTCCTTCTTATTTTATTATAGGTCTAATAGTAAGATGTTAATAGCAAATAAAGATGGAGTTCATTCGTTTTCAGGACATTTTTCGGACATAAAATCGAATTTGGCAATAAATAATAACCAGATATCTTATATATGTAAAGACTTTACGTTCTGTATATTTTTGCTTGAAAAAGTTTATAAAATGAAAATATACAGAATGAGTGATGGAGATTATTTATGTTCATCTATTCCTTTCTAGCAAAATTCGTATTATTGTTACGTTTACACAAGTAATTACCGGGAGAAGTTCTAAAATACGTTCGGTTTACCTCCATTACAAAGATTCGACTCTTTCGGGAATTCCGAAAATTACTCGGATTTGGAACTGACATCCATTGCTAATGGGATAGTTTGGATTCCCTTAGGTTTTGAATGAGAATACCTTCTTTAGCCACGAACAGATGGTTTTCTTTAATAACAATGATTAAGTTTTCGTTAACCGAACGAAAATTAACCGATTTTTAATATCGGCAAAAAAGAAAAAATCGACTTAAATGTGACTGTGGCAATGCCGGATGATGTTGAGGGTTCGGGTTTCAAATTTAAGATAACGGAAGAAAGTACTCCGAAAACATTCATTCCGTAATTGCTAGCGCGAATGAGGGAGAATTAGAAGATTGCGAATGTAATGGCGGCGAGTAATTGTGCGGAACGGAACCAGGTTCCAACGTGATCGTCTTCTGACAGCTGTTGTCTCATCTTTGCAACTTTTCACTCCAGTGGCAAAACTTTCTGGTGTCGAATTACGCCAAGAAACATCTGTCGAATTGCAGCGTGTCAGCCATTGGGAATTCTGGGAAATAACTATAATAATTCATATCATCTCGTTTCTACTGTTCGTTTGATGGAAGTCAGTGAAATTTCAATTTAAGTTTTGTAATTCGACACCAACATTTTCTATGTTATCGTCTCCATTCATCAACGAATGATTGAATTTATTACGAAAGTAATCGGTTAATGCGGATTTGGAAAAGTCGAATTATCTCCTCTTTCTAGTTCGCAAAATGTTCTCGTCAACGTAACATAAACACCCATCCTCATCAACCGACATAATTAGGCTGTTCTTAATTACAAGTCGTTATTTATTCTCAATTTGAGTGGAAAATCGATCTCCGTCTTTACAAACAGTTATGTCGAAATATCAATTAGAGATATTTAAATAATTTTAATACAGTTTAAAAGATTGCAACAGAAACTTCTAATTTAAGTTCATCAAGCTCTTCTGGCAGATAATTAGATGCCGTCCTTTTCAGATTAATCATGCAAACTAATTCGTATAATCTAAACGTTTCCCATTCTAAAGACCACCTTGTGGTTATCTCTCTGAGAGCTCTCCCTCTTTATAGCAATGAATATAAACTCTTAAAACGTGATCCCAATTAGAAATAACCGCTCCTGATAAATTATGCACCACATTTTCTATGGCGGACAACACATACTGTGAATATTATTCAAATACGCAGTCTTATTTGTTTATTTATGTTGGTGTAGATGAACAGAGAGAGAGCTATGAGATACGATGAACCTTATAATCTTAAATTCATGGAAGTCTAATTTCGTATAAAAAATAATAATTTATGTCTAATACCTGCAAACAAACATAATGAATGTTGCATAACTATTCGAGTGTAATCGTATTGGCATATCTCGAATGGTTAATTTTTAAAATTTTTCTTAATGTTTTTATAAGTCGAATAATCTTTTTTGTGATGTTCTTAGAATTTTTAAATAAGCGTTATTTTTTTCTTTCTTTCTTTTCTTATTTGACAATAGACGGAATTTTTAAAATTTTGAATAGCCTCCATCTTGTAATGGAACTACGTGCGACTTTAAAAAAAATTGTTGCCATATATCTTGGATAAATTAGAGACTGTCGTATAAATTTTGAATGTTCCGAACTGTTTTATTCTTGAGATATTTTGCTGATTGTGTGACAGATCGGCAGACCAGATAAATGATTGCATAAGATCATTTTTGTCGGCTCAAATTACTATAGTATCTGTATGCGACAAATGAGTTTTAATGTTTCGAACGGCTTCCTTCATGTAACGATATAACCTAGATCTCTCAAAATTGATAGATATATGTCTTGAATATTAAGGAATAATCTCCCAAAATCTGAATGCTATGTGATGTATACTTCTCGAGATAACTAGTGAATGAGCGAAGAATACATATAACCATTTTATTGTAAAAAATAGCTTAATTAGAGTCGCTTTAATTATTTGTTAGATTGATATATATATAAAATACTTTAATTAATTTTACAGTTATTGATTAGTTTGTGACTATTTTACTTTAATATTTAGTTTAATATCGAATATATTTTATTATTATTATTCTTTTTCTTCCAAAAAATATTTATTGTGCGCTTAAATGGAGATTTTATTGCACTTAAAGAGTTAAGTTCTGTGAACGTAAGCATTGATTTTAAACTATAAAGCTCATAAACTAAAGAGAATTATACCGTTTCAATGAATTAATTTTTATTAATATAAATATACTCAGTGCGAAGAAAAATTGTTGTAATTTAATTTATATTGATAAATTAAACAATTTCTCTATTGAATAAATCGCGTTAAAATGGCGTAATTATTATGTTGTTTCAAACCATGTTCGCACATGTTTTCAGGTCTTTTATAACATATTCATCCACCATTACAGTTTTTGTAAGGCGATAAAAATAATGTTACGGACTAAAGCAGACAATTATCGATTTGTTAAAAGGGCAACGGCTATGAAAAAAATTGGCATTTATGCGAACGTGTTCGTCTAATAGAATATTTTTGCGTTTCATCACGGATGGATTAACTTTTGACACGAGACTACTACTCCTTTTGTGGCAAACTGCATTGGGATGGACGAAAAGCTTCTCCTGGTGAATACTAGCGGAACGTGCATTTCACTGACAGTCAGCCAGACTGCGTCAAAACTATTTCTGTTTCTGCTCGCTTCAACGGTAATCTCAGTTGTCACTCGCCGACTCGGCCTCCTAATCTGTCACTCCACGTTACCATCAACTGTAGATGCACAGTTTTACAATCAGCCGTGACTCGAACCTCACTAATCTCCAGCTACTGTGGACTAATCTCCAAACTTGCCAAGAATTTTCGACTCAACTATAAACCAGCATTTTTTACTTTCTATTCATTTATTTTTTTTTGTTTCTAAATAAATCTTCCAATTCGAAATTTCGATTTGTTTTAAAAACTGCGCTTCCGTTTAGACTTTAAAAAATTGAGGATTTGCATGTTAAATAGCGTTTCCTTCTCTTAAAGCCTAAGTTGAAGATCGATAAGTCCTTGACTTTCTTAATACTGGAACTTGATCGTCGTTCGTTTCAAACCTTTATATTATGCAGAGCGAAATTCTAAGCCCATTAATCAGGGAATAATCTCTAGAGATGCGCCCTTTCGTATGTTCCTATCGGATCTGCTTATAAGTGGATCGAATGGTAATTTTCTTTTAATAGGCTCTACTTGCGAACTTCAGATATATTTTTAAAGGATAAACACGTAAATTTTAAGTTATATTTATAAAAATTACTACTACGTTTTGACGTAAAGCGGGTTTCGTTTGTTATCTATATTTTTAGCAGTAATTCCATCCGTTCTATTCGGTTACTATTAACAATTTCATTTTTCAAGAGATAATTATAATGTTCTTTAAATTAATAAAAAGTTAATTTTGTTTATTTGAATGATAAACGGTACGAAACTAACGAGAAAACGAAGCGAAACATAAACCAGAGTTCTCATTACGGAGAGTTTTTCTTGACACGGCGGATATGACGTACGACCACATCCTGTCCTAGCCCCGAGAGACGTCACGTGTTCATTCAGTTCATGTTGTGCCTGTTGTTGATTGTTGGCAAACGAGTTCAACACATGCATCTCTGGTTACTAGATACCATAGTGTGTACACTGACTGGATAAACGGTGCATCAATCAAACACGTTTAAAAAACTATACAAAATTTTTTTGTTTTTTACTTTAAACAAACCGAAGTCGAAACACGCAACACAAAACCAAGAAATTAATGAGGGAATCCGTTTTTGGCAACCAGAAAACATTTCTTCTTGGCATGGTGGCATCGCATTTAATTATAAATAATTAGATTTGATTCGAATTTTGAATGGAAGAAAAGCTTTAATAATCGAAAACGAAATTGGAATTTTGCGTCATTCTACAACTAGCATTAGATGAATATAAATTAAAAGTGACGTTTTTTAAACTACTGCAAATATGCGGTAAATAAATTTTTGATATATTCGAATACAGTAATAAATAAAGTGAAGTTGGAGAAAGAGGCAGACAAAAGCTGACAGCGAAAACAAAGCCAGGTGACGACCTCCAGACTCATCTCCCCGACCAACTTTATCTACCGAATATGGACGATCGTGTTTCATTCCCAAGCGACAGATCTTATCATTCGATTTCTGCTCACCTCTCTCAGACGATTTTTCGGATTGATATCGTCACACAAATCGCATCAAATCGGCAACAAATCTCTGATTATAATTTACACCGTGATGATTCTATCCCATTAAAAAATTTTTTTTCCTCTTTTTATTAAAAAGATTTCTGAAAGTTTGGAATTAGTCAACGACATGTCAAGAGAGATGGACACAGATGAAAATTCCTTGTTCGAGTGCCTTTAGCTAAGATTCAAACTTGCGATAACAATCCAGGAACACAGACAACGAATTTCCCAGCTGTAGATATTTGAAAAACCTAACATTCCAATTCTAAACTGAAAAAAAAAACGTAATTTTTAAATACCATGTTTTTTTATAATTATCATCAAATATCCGTTTAATTTTTCTTATTAATTTAAAGAAAATTATCATCGAAACTACTTTTTTAAATTTTTTTAGATATATTACATCCTTACTGTTTAAACATCCAAAAACTATTAAGTATCCTCCTGTAAACATTTTACAACATATAAGTTCAGTTTCTCGAATAAACTTAATTTTCGACACAAATGCAATTAACTGATAACAATCGATAGAGATTTTAGTATCAGAATTAATCATTAATCAGTAATAATTTCTATTCTTATCCCATTATGTTCGTAATTAGTTTCATGAAAACCGTGACCATGTTCTACATTCTTAATTAAGGAAATTTATTTAGGACGAAGATCTTATTCACGCAATTGAAAGTTGAAACTTGTAATGTAAAAAAAAAATATTTTTTTCATTGATGATCACATATATTGTAAAGCATTTTCTTAGTGATTCTGCTATAGGCATTTCTATATCATCGTCAGTTCAAGAGTTGCTGTTGATGCCCGCACAGAATAATTAAACGGGCATCTTAATGATTTGATGTAACGTTTTAGACCATTTTATAAAGGAAAAAAGGGAAAGCAAAGTGTTCAGTTTCGCACCGAATACTTTCCCCAGGAAAAAAGAGATAAGCGCATCACGTGACTCCTAGTAAATTATCACGATAAGATCGAACGAATGTCATTTCGGAGATGGAACAATGGGCGACGCAAGCCATTAATTGTTTTAGAGCCGAGAGGTTCTTCAAACAATTCGGAGAAGCCAACTTGATAAATGACCGTCAATTAAACGTAATTGTTTAGAAGCCATCAAATAACACACAAAATTGTGCACTGATTGTTAAAAAACGAATTGAGCGGAACAATCTCGTAAAAGATGATAAACAAATATTTAGCGGAGGAAATGATCATTCGTTTGCCCGTCTCTCATTAGAGGGGGAGGTAAAATAAAAAAAATAAATGATCTTGTCTTTTACGCACAATAAATAGATTATTTTTGGAGGTGAGTAAAAAGCAAACTCTCGTGTGTGCAGGATATACGAGTAGCGTTAATCGCAGAGCTTCTGTACTGCGGTGTTCGTTTGACTCACTTCTCTTTAATCTGATTATCGTCTAATGGCTTTCCCGATTATCCAAGCATCGAATTAGATTATGTACATGTAAAAGCAGTGGGAAAACATGACCTTCTCTCCTGTATGTTTAATGGAAAAGTGCGAGTGGACGATGGGATGAGAGTTAATCGCATTTCGTTCCTGTACCGATTCCACCCTATTGAAATCGCGCTTGCCAACAAGCTCGGCTCAAACTTAATTAGCAAAGTAAATGGCGAATGAGGTTCGGGGCAAAGGTTCTTCTAGATGGCATCTGGATTTTAATGCTCATTTTAGATGTTTGCTGAATCATGTCTGGGCTTCGATTTCACTTTAAAGAAAATCGCTTTCTTCAATATTTATTTTCCGCCCAAAAACTAAAATATAACCTTTCTCTTAACATCGCTTAACTTTATAGAAGCAATCGAAGTCATCATTGATGATGGATGGGAAACATAATTTCTGTAGTCCCAATAAGATCGTTGGGATGTGTAGTGTTCGTGACGGCTAATGTTCCGGATATGACAACAAAAGAGCTGTTTTATTTATGTCCAGTTTGGTCAAATTAAAGGAAATCACCCAAAACTATTAGAATGGCAAAGAATGTCTTTCGATGAACAATTTCCGATATAGGCTAATAAAGGTAGACAGTTCTCGTCGAAATTCATTAAACACTAAGTCATACATATCGATTTTCATCATACGATTTTATCTTTGAGAAATAAAATAAATAAATAAATATATAAGTATATTGCATAAGAAAAATGTTCACAGCATCCTGCATAACAATATATTCATGATAGATAAAATATTGGATTGTTTCATTCGAAATAAGTAGAGAAACGATACGACAGCAATTTCAAAATAGTAGTTGAAAAGAAAAACAATTTTTTCTTTTTATTTTTGTACAGTATTTCAATTCCCAAACAGTAAGTTGAGTCATTTTACTGAATAAACAGGGACAGATCTACAAGATAATCTTTCTGCAACTTTCCCAGAAGAACAATTTACTTCTTACTGTTAACCGGTCGCGAAATACTGTTGGAGGAGATGAAGTGTTATATTTTAAGAACCTACTTTATCTCCTAGGGCATTTTGGATAAATAGGTTTGCAAGATTTACGGTTTTATGTTATAGGCTATTCTAGGGTATTACGTATTGAACTGCCACTAAGCGCAAAGCTTGATTCCTCGTACCGAGCAAAACGCCCCTAAATTTTATACTTAGGAGTATAAAGTTTAGGGGCGTTCTGCTCGGATCTGCCCCGGGTTCCACAAAATAATTTCAGTTTTTAGTCACCACCAGCAGAGACACATCATCGACACAAAAATACTCTCCACGGGGAAATGAAAGCTGTATAAACTGATATCAAATTTAATCTTTATTAGTGCAATTATTAAAGAATAATCGAAAAAGAATTGATGATTACTATGTCTCAAAATATAAATTAAGAATGTTCACGATATGCAATTACTTAATAGTAATTCTAGTTATGTTTCCACCTTCTTCTATTAGGATACATATAGATTTTATACTATTAAAATCTCTATTTGGCATTATAGAATTTTTTCTTAAACCTATCAATCCGAATCTATTCTTAAAGATATAATGATGCTTCTTATGCATTCATTGTAGAACTTATTGTACTATTGGAACAATTTTGCGGAATTTTTTCTTAAACCTATCAATCCGAATCTATTCTTAAAGATATAATGATGCTTCTTATTCATTGTAGAACTTATTGTGTTATTGGAACAATTTTGCAAGCTTTATAATACTCCCTTTGTTCTTTAAATAAAATCTATATTATTTGTATATTAGCATCTCTATTTTTTGTATATCAACGAAGAATTATAATATAATTTTCTAAATACATAACATGAAAGTAATTTTGAGTGAAATTTAAACTCGTAAAAAAATGAAAAATCTTTATTCAATTCTGATATTATAAAATGTAAAAAATTACATAATATTTAAAGCTTTAATTAAATATATATTTTATGGATAATTGAAAAAAAAATTGTTGTATATATTGATCTAAACTTTATCATTATTATTTTTTTAATAAGATTGGTTATTGCGCTTCCAAAACTTGCAAATCTAATTTGAGATAGTTGAGATATTTGGAAAAAGTATAACTTTAAGATAAATGAAAAATAGCGTATAGAAGATTTGTATCTAACAACAAACTAGGCATAAATCCAACTGGCAGAGAAGCGATCAATTAGAATTCAATCAACTGATTGAATCTTAAAATAGGATCCATAAAGTTAACTGTAAGATTAAAAATAGTGCAATTGCTACTTGGAAAAGAATGAAAACAGTTCAGCAAATAAAACGATCTAATAGAGTGCTTTTTTCCCCTTGTAGAATTTTCGACAGGAATTCCTTTTATCCCGCATTTCGTCTTCATTAAAGCGATTTGGCGCCAGGTCAGCGATGGACATTCTTGGCATGGATTGTTAGATCCGCAGTAAGCTAAATTTGCAGACATGGCTCCATCGATTTTATGCTCCACGCTTCGACATCACCGTAACAAATCTTAAGAAACATTTTCGCTTTTTCTCCGAACAGTTCTTATCTCGTGAATTTGTCGAATATCTGATTCCGATCGCATCAGAATTTAACAAGTGCGACTGCACAGATACCGCACGTCATCAGCGATAAAGTTCTTTTGACGACCACCCAAACAATTTTATCCAATACCAAATGGCCAAACATGCACAACATCATTTATTTTATTGATTTTTATTGGCTCATTCCGAGATGTGCCGAATGAATGAGTCGGATAAGAATATTTGACTTCATTTTAAAAATAATTTTATAATTTTCAATATATTTTTTTTTAAGATGAATAGGCCTAATTTAGAAAAGTAAAAAATATTAAATATATATTAAAAATAAATTTAGTTAAGTTATATTTTTATTTGAGAAAAATGAAGTCTAACTACTAATAGCTATATACCATCTTATCTCACATTATAAAAATCTATGATTTTTTTAATATAGAATTTAATTAGTGTAGAATTAAAACAATGTATACTCCTAAGAGTTTTATTATAAAAATAGATTTTTTTAAATCATTTTCTTCTTCACATTACGCATTTCCATTGTCTAAAATTAAGAGTTCTAAGAGTCTAAACAGGGTCGATGAAATTTTAAAGGGGGTCAATGATGATAAAGGGGTCTATTGGGGGTCGATAGCCGAATCTGCACCAGCGATTGATCGGTGTAATCAAGATCAAGATTCCATTGATTACAAAAAAATTTATTAATAAAATCGAT